>QEIL01000030.1:0-199486 GCA_003116535.1 Paecilomyces niveus | reverse complement strand
GTTTTACGAATTCTCTTTGATTTCTTTCCTTTTTCTCCTCAGCTTAGTCTTCTCGAACGATGTCGCCTAGCTAGTTAGATAGCTTCTATAGCTTCAATATTACTACTAGATTGGACGTCACAAGACACCATATCCTCAAACAACCATTCCTTTGACGTGGAGGATGTACAGTCTGCAGAATGGGAGGTAAATAACTACTGGTAAATAGCTAGTGACCCTGAGAGATCCCATCCTCCCGAAATACACCTCAAGCAACGGAAGCAGGTTTTGGAGTTTCACGAAGAAAGCCTGGTACCAGTTGGTGCGACGGGATGATGGGGAAACAAGTTGGGAAAAGGTTGAAAATCAAGAGCGCTAGCGGATTACGCATCACCATTCTCAAATGGTGAGAAATGTGGCGCCCTGAGAATTTATCCTTTTCAAAATGATTTGTATTCTTTTAAACCCTGCAGGTAAACGTGGACCTTGGTGACCGGGATGCAATATATGTAGTTGGATTCTCGTGCCCTTGATATTGAACGGGTAAACCAAAGGCCAATTCCTGGTGTTTCTTTTGTCCGCTTTGCAAAAAAAAGAGAAAGAAAGAAAGGAAAAAGAAAAAAAGCAATCTAGATTCGACGGGATATCACTATTAGCTACTACTAGTACCATACATCCATACATCTAAGTACTCCAGCGCCCTCCACTCCAGAAACCAAGCTTAGAAATCCTCAATTGTCGTGCCTACTCCCCTCTCACGCGCGAGTTGGACCAGATCGCCTCCTGTTACCAGATCCATCAGGCCCAGCCCGACACTCTTGTATATCACGTTGCCACTCTCCAGCCATTCCAACAGGCCCTTCTCCTCTTCCTCGCCTTGTTCCATCGCCAACCGAGCTGCTTCGCGAACCATGACTAACTCGCCCAATTCCACTACCTGGTGTGGCGTAACGCCGCCCTGGATGATTTCTCCCGCCTCCTGGAGACAGGCGTCGAGAGTGTCGACCACGACAACTCCGCTCCGTCGAGTATGCTTGTGATGATGATGGGAATGCGGGTGAGTAGTGACTTCATCCCGCAGGATATCCGGATGCAGCTCCGTCATATGCGGTTTGTACGATCCGATAGCGCAGACCAATCGACCCTTTCGTCGTCCCTCTGTCGATGTGAGGTACTCGGCGGGGAAGAGCGGAGTGCACGACGGGGTGCAGCAGAATATCGCATCCGCCTTGCGTACAGCATCCTTGAGGAGTCTCTCATACTCGACAAAGTCACTGCTGAATGCGGAAAACTTGACGTGGGCGCGCCAGCTCGCATTTTCCGCTGAATAGATATCCTTCAGAAGCTTGGCAGCACGGTCAAAGGATCGATTAATGATGTAGACATGTTTGATATCGTCGCGAAGGACCAATGCTAACCGGATGTGCCAGTACGCCTGCTTTCCAGCACCGAAGACGGTGATCGTCTTGGCCTTGCTCCGCCGATTGAAGATCATGAGCGACGCTAACGCTGTCCGGAAAGGCGTCAACTCCTGTGCATTAATGAGCCCGAAAGGGATGCTGTTCGAGTCGAGCAGAGTCACACTGCCGGGCGGAGATGTATCACGGTCCCCCGGACCAGGCCAGGCTCCACTGGTAGCCGACAACCCTGGGCTCGGGGTCGGTGACAAGGGACGATCATTGACACTCGGGATATCAGGACCTGAAGAATCCTCCTGAGAGGATATCGATAACTGACTCATATGCGACGCCACATTCGACAAGCTTGAGGAGATAGACGACCTGGACTCTCTCGACGACTCTGGCGCAAATTTCACCTTGCTCTCCTTGCACCCTGTAGGTTCCCCCATGCTAGCACCTGCCTTTCCTCCATCTTGTAGCGAAATAATCTTTATTCCCATCGTGTCCTCCGTGCTAGCCGGCATGAAGATCGTAGAACTGCCATTTTTCCTCGTGATGGCCGTCCGTTGCGGCTGGTACGTGGCTGAACAACCTTGGTCCTGGCTACCCGTCGAGTACTCCCGCAGCGACCGAGAGAGGTTGCGCTGCAGTCGGATAATCTCGTCGCGGTTCAGGGAGAGGAGCAATGAACGCAGATCGTTGTTGGTAAGGACGGTGAGGGGCATTGAGACGTAGTAGGGAGGGAGAGATTTGAAGGAGAGGTAACGAGAGACTAGTTCTTGGTCAGATCACTATCTGGAGACAGTGAATCAAATATTGATGACAGAAAGAGACGCAGAGTATTGGTGTTTTGCTTCCAACGCGTCAGGTATACAGTACGCTTGCAGCAGCGGGGACGGCGACGTCATCAGCCGCGGGGGCGGGGTCTCCTAGTGATTGGTGGGTAGCTCGAGATTCCTCTATAACGGTCTATTCTCACCCGTAAACCTTGTAGCCTGCGAATCGTGACAGGGTAATAGCAAAGATGTCTTTTTCTTGACTACGGATCGGATTCTCTTCCCTCTCAGGGGATCTTTGCCAGTATTTATCTCTTGGGTGTTTCTAAAACGGGTGGCGGAGCGGAGAACATCGGCGCCTTTTGGCCGGTGGGTCGTCTTGGCGATCCTACTAAATGATTCGTCTGCGATAAGCGGGCTTTTCTGTTCCTGACTCACTTCCGCTCAGTGACCCGCCGGGCTGTGTACTTTGAGAAGGATATCTAAGGAATACTCTAGCACTCTCGGTCCAATAGACGTATCCTCTACTAACTAAGCTTCAGAGGAAGTCCCTTACTCGTCCAATAGGCAATCGGATATCATTAGATGAGAGACTAGCATGTTCCCAGGGCCATGTCTTTCAGCCATCAAGGCCAGAGAATGCGTACATCAACTATCATGTGCAGAGTCCAGGTATCCAGTGGTAAATAAAATCGTAAAGGGTCGAGCATATAATCCAGGTCGTCAATAAAAGGGAAGATAAGAAAAAGGCAGAAAGAAAGAGACGAAAAAAAAAAAAAGGTCACACTCCCCAGATCTCTTCATCACTCTTGACCATGTCATCCTCCGTGAGCACCCGGAGGCCATTTTCTTTCTCCATACGCTTTCTCTCCTTTCGAGTGATCATCCGGCTAGGAGTAATGGGTGTCACCGGCGTAAAAGGCATGTATGGACTATAAGGAGTAGGAATGCCAGTGCGGGGTCCACCCGGATGTACCGGACGCTCCAGTATAGTCGTCTTGGTGGCTGGAGCGCTCTGGGGGGGTGGATTGAAGGCTTGGCGAAAGGGTAACGTGGACGAACTGTTGGTCGCACTATGACTGAAATTCAACGGTGCTGGCGCAGGAGCCCGCGCGTGGTTGGTCTGAGTGGGCGTCTTGATCGAAGTCGCAGACTGCGGTGCTGGAGGAGGCGGTCCTGGAGCGTAAACACGCGGAGTCAATGGTTGACTCTCTCCGTAAGCATCGGATTCACCTCGTGCGGGCGATCCCATCGGGGAGGAGATCGGGAGCTTCCTCAGCGAGATGCGAGGGGAGCGGAGTTTGCCACTAAAGGGCCCGGAGGAGCGGGAATTGGTGCTGAAAATGGACAGATTCGACAGTCTCGACAACCGTGTGCTGGAACGTCCCTTTGAGGATCGTTCTTCCGGTTGAGATGCGGGTTCTTCCGCCGGTGGTTTGGAATAGCCAGCATATCGTGGACTCCGCAATGGTGACTTGGGGGCATGATAGTGCTGCTCCTCCGTGATCTCGACCCCGGCCGCTTTCTGCGCTTCATGCTCCATCACGGCCGCATAGAGCATCTCCATCTGCTCCTGGGCTCGTCTCCGATCCGACTCCACGACATTTTCGTCGATGCTCACTATGCTATCGTCGGTTGAGGCCTGAGTCGACCAGTTGGTTCTACCTAAACTATTCGACGACATGGCAAAGCCGCCTTTCCCAGGCATGGGAGAGCTGGGACTCGGGTCCGTAGTCGCGGGTTCTTTGGCCGGCGGGTTCATCATGATCATCTCCAGAGAGCGGTTCGACGTCTGGGTTTCCCGTCGCAAGCGTCGTCCCACGAAGAACAACAGACTCAAGATGAAAGCGACGGCTACCCCGTATGCACCTACGATGCAACCGACTTGGATTGATAGTAGTTTCCGGTCCAGTCCTGCTGACCCGGAGGGTGCTTGGATCTTACCGCGAGCGAGGACTGCTCGAGTTTTGTGAAAATCCACCGATGTGATAGCGACTGCACCAGCAGTAGCAACGTAGGACAAGATGACTGCGAGGGGTGAGAGCATTGAGTCCCGATGGCGCATCATATATCGTCTATCATCTCGCCCCTAATTGTTGTCATCCTAGGGTATTACTGACATTCGAAACAGCTCCTGTCAATCCCTTACGGAAAGGATATCGATTTGGCCCCAGGGGAAAGCCGGGCAACCGCCGTTATATGCAGTACAAGCCATTTGGAGTCTGTGAACAGGCTGCGCTTGCTGGACGACTTGTAAAGCGGACGGCGGAGACGGCGGTTGCGAATGGATGATTGGATGACCGTGATCGACGGACGGTGTGAAGAACGGCAGGGGAGGTTGCAGCTGGAAACATGACCGTCGAATGGGCGACCAGAATGTCGCGACGTCCGTGATGGTCGGCGGCAAGACGGTGCTTGGACCCTCTAGATTGGAGGGCGGGGGAAGGGCCGGTCTTCACGCTGGGTGATAGTGATCGAGGAGCAGTAAGCATGAAGCCATATGGAAGCCGGACTTGACTGCTCACAGTGTGACCGTGTGACAGTCAGCATACGGAATTGTTATTCGATGCGGCATTAATCAATATGTTTGCTGGTTAGGTGGTGTGCCTTAAACTATACCCCGGGTAAAATCCAGGTTCTGAATTAGCACACTAGTCAGTCATGATGAGAAGCTTTCTGTGCACAGGGATCATTTGAGAATGGAGATCCAAAAATAACTCGAGAACTGCTGGGAGATACGTGGAGGGCGCATAAAAAGTAAGAGCAAAAAAAGAAATTCGAACGTGTTGTGTGTTGTTCTCCCAATCGGGGAATCGAACCCCGGGCTGCCGTGTGAAAGACGGCGATGTTAGCCACTACACCAATTGGGATGTTGTTGGGAAACTGCGGCCACCTTCAGTCTATCTGCTACTCAGCAATTTACCTATGATAACGAATTCATCCAACGTGATATTCGAATAATATTGTCGCTACATGAAGAAAAGAATGCCTCAAGAGATATACTATTATTTTATTCCACCTGCCGACATATCGTCTTCCATTACCTCCAGCGGGGACCGAGCTTATGCACAGGGTCTGTCTTCTTCACTACATCTCTCGTGCTACTTCTCAATACTAGTGGGGGTCAAGCTCACCTCCTAAACCGTACAGAGTACTGGCAGAGTATGCATGAAGCTGCAGGAGCTCACTTCTCTTCCAGTGACCAATTATCATCCATGATCACTCTCCGACCCTGGACTGTCGGAACACTTTCTCACAAGCCACAGGTGCTTTGAGATGGGCATTCCCTTGAGATGCAATCGATGTTGCTGTAATGGTGACTTTAGGGTGATCTGATTATTTCGGATAGTTGTTGCTAAGCCTTCAGTCTACAGTTGGAGCTATGCTGGGCTGCTTGTTGTGACTCGACACTGTTGCTAGGTGAGGTGAAACTGTTTGTGTTGGTGAGGTGAGCTTGCCCTGGGTCCTGGAGGTGGATTATATATATTCACTTTAACATTTTCGAAAAGAGACCACAACAACCCACTGCCATCACCCAACAATAGAACCAGCAACCACCCCAGAAACGGGACACCCACTGAAAGACAACTACAGGTACATTTTCAAAACCCGGCAACAGAAGGTGAAGGATAGCTGACGATGACATGAGACAGAACACAACTACAGTGACATCTCGTCTCGAAGACTGGAGCATGGGCCTGACAACACTACATGGCCCCGCGCAACCATGAAACGTAAAGGAAGGTGCCAAGATGGCACTACGTGAGATCTGCATCGGGGATACCAGCCTTCCTCAGGCCACCATGGAAGCTGCATCCATGCCCACCAAGGAAAGAACGTTGTGCGGTAACAGGGTGTCTGCTATGAGACGAACATCTAAGTCTTATTGCCATCCTCGAATTCAACCAACGACCTCACCTCTTCTTCTGTCATTGCCTCCAGCCTTAACCCAACTTCACATATCATCCTCGCATATCAACATCACCCGAATGATTATATAACGAACAGAAGCTATCTCTGAGAGTTTGACGCACCCCGGTCGCATCTCTTCATCCGTAAGTGATGGGAGCAAACATATCAGTGAGGCACGGAGTGAAATCTGATCACTATTACGAGCCGGGAAACGGCGTCAACGAGATCTGGATCGGCGACAAGTTCGAACTGATCTCTCGGCTACCATTTGGAGGCTCGGAAATGGCCCAAGCAGCGTGGCCGGAGGGGGAATGGCCGAAAATCCCCTGGAGACCCTTTATCATTCCTCTGAAAACCCGATTGCTTGAGACACGCTCGACACTACCTGAACCATACGAGGCAATCTGGCGCCAGTTGCTCTGTGAGGGTCTGGGTGGACCCTATGTCCATATCTCAGCTCGAGTCTCATTCGCTATCTGGATCATTCTTTGGCTTCTCTCGTTTACCATCACCTTTGGCTCTGCTATGATCTATCTCCGCATCCGTAAAGCTACATTCATGGAGAAAAGTATAGCGTTAAGGCTCCGGCTCTACAAACTTGGGGCAATTATGATAGCAGCGTGTGGCACTATCAGCACTATAGTCATTGTTCTTGATGGATATGCGTTGTCAGCTTGTATGCACTGCGGATCATATGACTTTGGGATGGTCGGCTCGTTCTTCTTCATCATGTGGTGTATCCCGACTGTGCTGATGGTTTCGTTGCCAACGGGGATGGCCATGAATCTCTGGTCAGATCGCAGTCTCCTTCAATCGGCATTAATTGGTATCGTCCGGTCAATCCCAACCACTACCGCAGAACAAAGCGGAGGTGAGTCTGGAGTTGCTGGCTCTACCGCTAGAGCGAGGGACCCCCTCGCAAGTGACCAACCGCCGCAGTATGAATCGGATAAAGCACAAGTCGCGACGGAGCAAGAATCGAAAGAAGAATGTTCCGGACACGATGAAATGATAGCCATGAACGAAATCCGCCCCGCAGAGAGCGCACATGTTCGACCTATTCCTCGTGGGTCCATCCCTTAAATTCACTTCAGCACCTCTGGCACCACCTAAAGACCTATGCATTTTACAGTGAGGGCCGTTCCCGACAGTACCTGGAGGTCGTGCTCGTTTTGATCGTTTTGCAAGCGTGTTCGGAATTCGAGATCTTGAGCTGTGACTAGTACTTGGTTGTTTTGCTTTTCTTATTAGGACACTGAACTGCCTTCACGAGCTCTGACGGGCTCTGAACAGTTCTGTCTCCGCCCCCTCGCGAAGACAAGTTTGTTGAAGACTACCTTGGCAAGGATGGCGAATTTACCAGCCCTTCTTTCTTAATGTCGTCTTTTCTTTTTGCGATGAACTGATGACGGGTACTTTCTAGTTTCAGGAGGGACGAGCTCGAGATATGGGCGACAAAAGGGTAGATAGAATAACAAAATCGCAATAAAACTAACAGTGATTCATCATTTATCTTCTGTCGTAAGGATACATATAATGGTGGTACATGGTATCATGCCGAAGGCTGCGAGAACCGGAGTTATGACTTGCATACTATACAAAACATGTGCCAGCGGCCGCTAGCCACTCTGCCCCTCCCGCTTCTTTCCGAAAAGATCTTTCCAAAAGTCCCTGAATCCATATTCCTTCGAAGGATCCTCATTGTATACTCGTACGTCCTGCTTAGTAGCTAACATACTCAACACATTAGATGCCTTCGCCCTCGGGGGCAGGGTAGATCCTCTCGCGCGCTCTGTTGCCCGTCGCTTGATCTCCTCAGCCAGCGAAGGCGCCACGTCAGCATAGCAATTCGTTAATTCTCGCTCCAGATTCAGATATGGTTTCTGAGCCATTGCAGGAGCTTGGAGGTTATACGAGCGGGTTAGGGCGTTGAGGGTCTTGACGGTGAGTTCGTGATAGCCACGCTCGATGGAGAGGTAGTGCGGATCGCGGAGAGGGGGGAGATTGGGGAGGGGTTCATTAGAGGATTCTGTGGGTGTGGTAGAAGTCTGTTCCATCTGAGATGGTGGGGATGGGGATGGGACTATTCGTCCGTCTTGGTTGATTTGCGTGATGGATGAGCTCGAGTCGGATGATATAGATGCCTGGCGCTGGGCGGAGAGTCGAGCTTCCGCTGCAGCGTAGGCGCGCGCACGTTTCATCTGGTCCTGGAGAGGTCCTCCTTGGCTGGCGATGAGTCGTGCAGCGTGTCGTCTCCAGTCACTGCGGATGCGTTGGCGGAACCGGCCTACCTCCCGTGCGAGCTCTTGCTGTTTCTCGATCCAGGGAGGGACGATCTCCTGCTTCTTGATGATTTTGTTCATAAAGTATTCTGTGGTGTCGATGAAGGCGCTGTTGGCATTATAGTCTGTTTCTGTGCTGTGGCCCTTTCCTCGACGGATGTTCTTAAACTGACCTCGGGCCATGGCGTCTTCGATTCGTTCGTTTGCGAGAGACTCTAGACCTTGTATCGTCATCGGAACGGCTCTGGCAATGGGAGTAAACCTCTCGCGAAACTCCCTGCGCATCGCTTCTCGTTCTTCTTCTGAGATACCGGAGGTCTGGGTTACGGCGTAGTTGATGGTACGTTCCTTAGCGTTGGCGAGGCGCTGACCGGATGATTGCCTGGTCTTTAGCGATGGAGAGAGGTTAACCGGTGGGAGGCCCGGCTTGGGGATCTTGTATGGAGTCTTTATTGGCTTGCTGGCGTCGTCGAGCATGCGGAGGGTGATGTCTTGAACGGTCTCGGTTCCTGTCCAAGCTGGAGCTGCGGCGATATCTTGAGTCCCGCGGCCGGCACTGGATGGCATATTTGCGACGGAGATGGCGGCGGCATTCTCACTCTCGAAAGCACTTGCTGCGATTCTTTCCTCAAGTTGTCTCTTCAAATCCTCCGAGAACCCCGCTTCCTGTATGTTCTTGCGCGCAGATCGACCTCCCTCTACCATTGACTGTTCTGTCATTTCAGCCAACCTCCTCGACATAGCTCCCTCTTCCTTCGGTGTCTCATCTGGAGGCGCAGACATCTTCTCTTCATTGTTCGTGGAATCCTGTCTGAGTGGCGGTACTGTAGAGAACGATCTCGGAGCTGATCTTGTTATCCTGGCGTAACCGGACATCAACAGATGCCGCCGTCGGGCTTGCAGGCAGAAGGCACATAGGTCTTTTGCTGAAACGCTCCAACCACCCATGATGGCCTCCATGTGTGCACCCCTCCCGGGAATATGTAGCGAGAACGTAAGCTTGGAAGCTCATCCTTTATCGGCGCGAGTTGATAGTTATACCTCCAGGACGCCGGCTTATGTCAGCCTTTCCCGCGGAGGTCCAGAAAAAAAGTGTCGGCGGCAAAGGGTCTTGGCATCTCCAAAAGCTTTGGTTTCCGCGTGTCGAAGACTATCGCTGGAGAACATCAAGCGCTCATTTCAACTCGGCGTTTTACGGCAGAGCTGGGGTTGATTGATTCTGGCATCATCCATTCTTTCAATTCCGAATTTTCGTTCTGATTGAAATTTCCACAATGCCTCCCAAGGGTGCGCCGACTCGTCTCAACCCGGTCCGTCTGCAGACCATCCAGCACCTCCGCGTGCGTCGTCCCAACCAGCATGAGCAGAACCCTTGCATCACGGTCATGTCCTCTGTTCTGAGTATGTTCGATTCAATTGCATATGGCTCCCGGCGCGGGTTGTTCGAGGAGTTTCGATAAGCATCGATGAAAATAACAGGACTAACTCGGATTGAAATAGACTGCTGGGCTTCGTCCGGATACAGCGCAGAAGGATGTGCGGCTGTTGAACAGCAGCTGCGATCATGCATGGATGCACCGGTATGTTATATTGTTTCATGCGGTCTGATATTGACTCCTTGCGTGGATGATGCTGATGTTGTGCTTCTCCCATATAGAAATCGAAGGGCACCAAGAAGAACACTATCAACTTCCACTTGATGAGAATGTTCCCTAAGGTTGCTGGACCGCGGAAGAAGGACGGTGTTCTGGGTTAAAGGACCCAAACGTATCGGACACGATCGAACCGAGACAATGCATTTACCCTCCTCCCAGTCGACGACTCCTTCATCGGGATTAGACGGATCGAGAACTCCGATTTTGAGGACAATCGCAAAGAGGGTTAGAATCTGTGACACTACGTTCGCATTATGAATAGGAGTTGGTGGATAAACATACTACTGTGACGAGCAACGCTCCCTTCTACGCTTCAAGTTAGGTATCGACTTGCAGATGCCCTTCTTGCTTAGAAGATAGAGTGGCTTGAAACCTTGGCTTTGACCTATGTACATTACTTTTTATGTTTTCTACTTGCGCGATCTATATACCATATGATTATCTCTACCCAAAGGTAACGAGACCATTCTGAGATTTATCTATCTATCTATCTGTCGAATCTCTATTCCAACGGACGCAAGGAAATCTATGAGTTTATGTCTTCTTGAAACGACACCGTCTTACTCCCTTCATAGTATCTCATGACGACGACTGACTAGGGAAGGCCATTCCAATCATGAGAGCTGGTTCATTGATATTATGATGCTCGTAACTGAGAATGCACTATTAGCAGAGATCTCCGTCGGACTCTAATACAAGAAGAGACAGAGAACATACCTCAAAATTCCAATCGCACCCGGTTCCATCATCAGTGAGAGCGGAGAGTCCATCGGGTATTTCAACCACCGCTTGGTGAATGCTCGGAGGAGATGACCGTGCGCGACGAGAAGTACGTCCGCCGGCTTCTCTCCGTGCATGTTACCGGCCTGGAAGGCGTGGATCTCTTCAATCAGGCTGTCTAGACGCGCCTCGACTTCATCTGGAGATCTGAGATGATAGAATTTAGCACTCAAATGTCATAGTTCCAGACCAAAACCAAGAAAAGCATATTGATAAAGAAAAGGAGACAAATACTCACTCTCCCTCCTCACACCCATCCTTCCAAATATTCCACTCCCGATCCTGATCCAATGCATGCTCTTTCCGCAACGCTCTAATCTCCTTCGTCACTAGACCCTCATATAATCCATACCCCCATTCCGCCAACTTCTCCGTCGTAGTGACCCTTCCGCTGTCGATGAGGTCCTGTTTCCCGGCCCCCTCAAAGAGCAGGTCGAAGGTCGTCTGGACCCTCTTCCGCGGACTCACGAAGACATGAGCCAGTTGCGACGGATCAATCAGCTTGCCTGGACCGACCAGAACTCTGCCGGAATTCTTGACCTGAGTTACCCCGTGAGGGGTCAGTTCTAGCTCGGTGACGCCGGTATACCGGCCGTTTTTGGTCCATTCGGTCTCGCCTGTGGAGGTTGCTTGTTAGTTCTGTTGAGTGGATACATTAATATGTTGAATTTTTTTTTTATTCGTCTATCCGGTTTATTTTATGCATTGGATTGGGTATGTGGTTTCAGGTCAAAACATACCGTGACGAGCGAGATATACGCGGGGCGTCCCCGCGTCCTTATCGGACATCTTCGGAAGTGTCCGAGCTGTTTCGCGGTTGTGGTCAAGCCTGTTGGTATAGTATATGGCAAATATAATATCACCAGCCAATCAATAACATATATTTATACTCGCTGACCTCCAGCAATAATATTATTAATGGCGCTGCTGCTGCTGGTTCTTATGGCTCCCTGCCATGGTGTCCATTTTCTGGTCCACTAACTTTTTCTCCGGTAAGCCTTTTTAGGCATTGCCCGAACCGCAAAGATGTTGACCATGGATGGATGTCGGAACTGATAGTCCTCTGATGAGATCATTATTCGGGCTTAGAGCATCTTCCAACAGTACTGTTAATGGGAAATGATATGAGTGAAGCAGAACAGGATTGGAGCGCTTAGCAAACAAGGAAAATGACCTTTGGAAATTTGTTTGAGTATTATTTCACCGCACAAGCAGATGACTGAGAAATTTCAAGAGGTTTTGAATTCCTAAATAAATCTCACTTTTGAGGAAGTAGGCGTAAATAAGGATCTCATACATGCTCGACTTTGAGTATCAGCTTTTCACCCTTTGGTTTCACTGTGTATGCGTCAATGGCTTCAATATCCTCATCATCAACGACGCTGGTAGTATAGTTTGTGTAAATGGCCGCGATGGTAAGTTTAATCTCTTTATATTAAACAGCAAATTAGCCGATTGTATCTTCTTTAGTAGATTTTCTGGGCATACCTTGTAAGGCTAGATTACTTCCGACGCACATCCTGCCACCACTTCCAAATGCCCAGAACCATCGCCTCATCTCCTCTAGCTCTGGTGAGTCCGCTGCTTTCAGCCACCTTTTTGGTTGCCAAGTTTCAGGATCGGGGAAAACCTCCGGGTTCCGGTGGAGAGAGTAACCTTGAGCGTTGACTCTTGTTTTGGGGGGTATGTTGTTGTATCCAACTAAAGTGCAAGTCGGATATGGCGTTACACGAGGCTGGATACCAGGGATTGGTGCGTGAAGACGCAATGTCTCCGTGACTATTGCATTCAGGAGCGGCAACGCATCGATCGACTTCGGTGAGGGAAGTTCGGGCGGGGCGGACGATTGCGTAGGATACGTGACGGGAGGGGATAAAGAGAGTAGTTCCTCTCGGAGTTCTTTTTGCAGGTCAGGGTGCTTCGAAATCTCCCACAATAAGTAGGTTAGGCAAACAGCACTGGTTTCATGGCCCGCAGTGAGGTGATCAAACATTTCACATGCGATCTCGAGCTGCTGTTGCTTTGAAGCAGTTTCATGGGATACGCGATCGGCTTCTTTGGGGGGAAGCTGTTTCTCCATAGAACTCTTCAACTGCTTGTAGACAATTGGCTCAGACTCCGGATCCGTTGCTCCAAGATGATCTTCAGCCTTGTCGCACATTTGCAGACCCCAAGCATCCATGATTTCATTTGCTTCGTCACACCATTTGGGAATCAATGGAATTCCTAATCTTCTAGCCCAGGTCACTAGGTTCGGGACCTCTTGGTGATAGAACTCAAATGGCTTTCTGCACTGGTAGATATGAAGCATGTACTTCCATCTCGGGACATCTTGCAGGAAATTCGTACCATTACAGAGCCCAAAGAGATACGCGGAGACAAAGTCCATGGTCAGCGCTTGATTCAGCTCATGGAAATCGATAGAGGTCTTAGAGGATACCGCTTGTTGGATGATTGGAAGTAAGCGTTCATATATCATTGTGTGAGATATGACCTTCAGCTGCGGCGAGGATTGCAGATAGGATTTGGAGTAGATGTTTGACAACATCCGCTTCCGGGCGGAATGAGGCTTGCTGCCAGTCATCGTGAACATACTGACAGTGCTAGTTTGGAAGTCAATCCTTTTGTTTCTCCTGATCGTATGAATAGTTGCGTGTGGCATATCTTACCCATAAGATCCGAACACATTCGGGTACCAACGATGCTTCTCAAACCCACCAGAATATACCGTTCTGATGCCTCCATCCACGGTGTTAATAGAGATCTCTGATGGTGCCAATCTGACAATTGGACCTAGTTTCTCATGGGCTGCGTGAATTGTTCGGTTGTTTTGGCTCTTGAAACGCTTCCAGAGGATCCAGACCGAGGATATTGGAGCTGTGGGATGTGCATTCGGGATCTTCGACAGCGGCGATAGGAAGACAGGATATATAATATATTGATAGAGGCAAATAGAAAATAAAACGAGGGCCACTAATGCGGAAATGGGGGAGAGAGTCATATTGCAATATCCGCTGCCGGTCAGAGCCGGTCTAAAGCGACTGTGATAATTCAATCAACAGACAGATATCGAGAAGCCGGAATGGGAACTGGAGGTCAATGATGAAAGGAAGAGGATAGTTATATTTTAAGTATGTTCTGCTGTAATTGTGGGTATCGACTTTCCACGGTTTCGCAACGACCTTCCATAAATGATCTTAACTAGAAATTAGAGAGCGGTCAGCGCCGGAAGCCGAAGGTGCACTTACTGGATCAACAAGTATCGCACTTGAACAGTGACCATAGCACACTCCCACTCCAAAGGATACTATCCAAAATCTTCAATCCATGAATATAATAAGTCTTTCAGGCCACAATGGAGGTCGGAGGATACTCATGTTCCTGGACTCCCCGCGTGTTCAGGAGTTATCGATAAGGTCGATAAGCTTCCGATAAGAGGCGCTGATGACATAGCCCGCTCAGATCTGTGCGAACATGAGCAAGAGGCGAATAAATCGCCCCTTGCTGGGTTCTCCGTCGAATCAGCAATAAGATGCCGACTGTCAGTTAGCAGCTTTCTTCAGTTCTCTTGAATCTCTTTCGTTCTATCTATGACATGTTCGAGGCAGCCAGTCCATCTTGTGCAGTGTGTCGGTGTGAGAAATGATTGCTAACTTGCTAAGCGAGAGCGTGTGATCCCATCTCGCCAAATTACCAGCACATATAAATAGAATCAGCTCTATGGGAGCAAGCAGGTAATAGATGTTGGGAGCTCGAGTCGATAAGATATTTTATTACTGCTAAGTCAAACTGTGAGTGTGCCACGATCAATTTGCTGACGAGATCATACCTCGGCCCTTGTTTGCTGATAGTAAGGTGCCGGTGCAGAAACAAAAGAAAACTGTACAAATCGTGCACTATGTCCTGCGGGCTATCTTGACAACATCCGAAATGCTTTCTGAATTGCCTTTTGAGATTGTATATTATATCGCGACATTTCTGCCTACTGCCAGCGCCCTGGTCCATCTCGCACAGACCTGCCGTCGCCTGTACAAGATTATCACTGTTGAAGATGTACGCATTTTCCGTGCCTTTGTCCAGAACCGATTCCCTACCATAGAGACACCACCATTTTGGAAAGATGCTGCGCAAGCCCTCACCTCCCGCTCTCGAGCGCTCGATCGGCATGCTATCATCGGCCGTTTTGTCATTCCGCCACCGGATGCGATCAAGGTCGGAGCTCATCAGGCGACTCGACGTGACAACCCGACGCTGGGTTACCGCCCAGCAATAGACAGTTATGAGGTGTGGTTGGGTGATCGCTGGTCGGATAGAAGAGAAGTTTTGGCCTGGGGCGCTGCAGATGAACTGGCCCTGCGGATCAAAGAGTCGGGCCGCCGGAAACACGAACGATGGCTGATGTTCAACGACCTGGACCATATCAGCAGCTATGATGATATTTGCGGTGTGCATCTACTGAGACCAGATCACCCAGGAAAGGATGACGATAAGGAACACGTTATCTTTGGGCGAGTCCGTGGCGATCTTGTTCATATGGCCATAGAGCCAGATGAAGGCACTCATGAGTATAGGCAGAAGTTTGTTACACATGGCACTGAGATTGATGCCATTGACTTGAATGATGGACCGCAGTCCATCCTGGCTGCAAACTTCAATAACGGTACCATAGCTTTCTTCCACACTACGACCGAGGAATCGGAGGTCCAACCATTTTCAACGCTGCAGATTGCACCGCAGGAACTGGCGCGTCAGAAATGTTCGAAGTTCCTATCCTCGGATAAGATCGCCGTTTGTGCTGGAAATCTATCTATGTCCGTGTACACAATAACACCGAATAAGGTATCAAGCTGCCGCGAGTTCCAGCTAGATCCCCAGGATCTTGCGAATGTACACTATGCCACTCAGAAAACACACGTCACTGCATTTTCAACATTGAATACAATAGCCACAGGGCGTGGCTCCCCAGGAGATACATTCTTAGCTGCGTGGAGTGATGGTGGGATCAGGCTTCATGACCTCCGTTCAGATAATCTATATGATGCCACGTTCAGAGACACGACAGACCTTAATCCTATGTACAGCATACATCCCTTTGGACATGACCGTTTCCTTGTTGGAGCAGGTGCAGAGGGAATTGTGAAGATATTCGATCTTCGCATGCCGAAGACCTATAGCTATCTCGATGCGAAACTTTCCTCATCTGAAGCCTCGCCGAGAAAAAAGAATAACCAAACCAACGGCTCTCCAAAATTCCTACCTTACCCACGAATGGATTTCTCCATCTTCCTCTCCCATCGACCTCCAATTGTCATCAACTCCGGCCGTCTCCACCCCCGCACGAACCGTACCTACCGCGGTCCTATCTACATGATGTCATCTCCCTCCCCATCCTCAGCAACAGTATACGCTGGGATGGTCGATGGTGTCGTCCGTCTGGACTTTGCTTCCACAGATGATATAACCGGACCACACCGCGACTGGTACGAGACCAACCTCGCTCTCGACCTGAATATCAGCAAACCTGCACCTCCAGGCCAGAGGATCCTGGACCTATCAGGCTACGAACGACCCACTCCCGAGGAAGTCGGTAGGAGTGCGCGTCTCAGAACGCAGAAAGCTTTCTGGGAGCTTACGGAAGATGATGTGCAACATGAGAAAGAAACAGGGTGGGATCGAAGATGGAAGAGGTTGGAAGAGGATGCAGCTTGGAGACGGCGGGTTGACTAGGGAGGGAGCTTGCGCTGTTCCCCAACTTTTACCTCACAGATCGGAGCCATGCTCGCGACCTATCCAACGCTCCTGCCTTCTGGAACATTACATATGCATTCGATGATCGGAGTTGGAGTGTACATGCCATTTCATAAAAAGTACAGCACCGTACAGCGGCAAAGAGACGACCTACAGGAAATAGAAACCACATAGACATGTGTCTAGCTTGTAGATATAAAAAGTACATACTCTTTTTCTTTCTTGTTTCTTCTTATGTTAAGTATTCGTACTCCGAAAAAAGACCTGATCAATAGATCTGAAAAGGAAATCTAATTAGACGAAAGAACTTCTTTCTGACCTCTAGTTTGCTTTTCCGTAACGGGTGTAATACAGGAAGGGTAGAATGATAAGGTTGGAAATCGAAGAGAACAGAATATCGACAACAGCTCCACTCAGCGCCTTGCTAGATGAAAGAGTAATCAAATGGCCAGAAAAGGGGTAGGAAGGAAACAAGAAAGGACGATCTTGTCTTCGATAGTAATTGTAACGTAATCTGCGTCAGGATTGCATGCCTGAGTCTAAATGTGGAAATGAAACACTTTTGTCTTTTTTTTTTTTTTTTTTTTTTTTTTTTTGAGTGTCCGGACTATCTGATTTGATGAAGCCCTGGACCGAGCGAGGGGAATCGGATCTAGTCATCGAACTTGAAGCTCTTGCCGGGACCGATGTCGATGGGACCGCCACGGTAGGAGCCGCGCTTCTTCTTGTTCTTCTCCTTGGTGAATCCCTTTCCACGAGTGACGATGAGGTCTTGATACGCCCGTTCAGCGTACGCGTACGGCACGTACTCGTTGGACGGATGGTCGTGCGGCAGAGCGCTCAATTCAGCCAGAGGAGTAGGCTTGGCTCCGGTGTGTTTCTTCTTCTGAGGACCGTTGTTTGGCTTGGGGGTTCCGTTCGGAGTGGCAGAGGCGGATGGCTCTGTGGACTTGGCCGCAGATTCGTTCTTCGCATCGGAATCATTGGAGGAGTCGGAAGAGGCACTCTTCACAGTACCACTGCTCTCACTAGAGGACTTCCGCTTGGTGGTGGCTCCGCTCTCGTCTTCTTCAGAGTCACTCGAGCTGGAGTCGGAAGGAGGAAGCGGCGTCTTCTTCGCCTTCTTGGAAGTGTCTTTCTCCGACTCAGAAGAAGAATCGGAGTCGGAGTCAGATCCAGATTCAGATTCGGAGCTGGACGAAGATTCGGATTCGGATTCAGATCCAGACTCAGACTCAGACTCGGATTCGGCGTCGGACGATTCCGACGATTCAGACGAAGAAGAGCTATCGGATTCAGACTCTTCCTTCTTGGAAGAAAGCTTGGCCTTCTTCGCCTTAGGTGCGTCGTCTTCGGACTCGGAGTCGGAAGACGACGAGCTCGATTCGGCCTTGCGCTTGACACCACCAGACTTGGGAGCAGGCGCCTCTTCCTCCGATTCATCATCGGCATCACTGTCCGAACCCGAAGAAGAGGAAGCAGAAGACGAGGATGAGGAGCTGCTACTGCTCTTCTTGGACTGCACCTTGGGAGCGTCTCCCATCTCCATGTCCGAATCGCTAGACTCGTCCGAGCTGCTGTCGCTATCTTCCTCACTGCTGGAGCTAGAACTGCTTGAACTGGTAGACTTCTTAGCACCGGCACCACTAGTCTGACGCTCCCAGCTCTTGTACAGATCGATCAGAGACGGAGCATCCTTGGACTCTGTCGCGGCCTTTTCTGCCGTCTGTTCCTTAACAAACGCCTCACTGGTTTTCTGGAAACCGTACTCGGACAAGAACGCAGCAACGGAGGCAATCAGCTGCGGAGGCGGTGTTTTTGCAGCAGACTTGGCCTGTTTATATCGGTGTTACTGGCACCGTACATAATACCTGGGAAAATTGCAGATCATACCTCATTTCCGTCTGTCTTCTTTGTGGATTTCTTGTCAGCGGAAGCCTTTGCAGCTGTCTTTCCAGCTGCAGAAGCCTTGTCAGCCTTGTGCGGAGCCATAGTGTCTGTCTGCAACACAATCGTCTGTCCAGATCTCTGAAGATGCTCTTGTGAATCTTTTTTTCCTCACCGGACCGTAACCGGCAGGAAAAAAGTTCCTGGTGGAAGAAAGCACGCTAAGCGAGGCGGTAAGAGATGCATCATTCCCATTGGCCACAAAAGACATCATAGCGCCCTCTTCACGTGGATCCTCCCGCTGCAGTCCTGATGACATTGAGCCTCAACGGTCGATATGAGCATGGATGCGATGCATGAAGAATAGGCAGAGGTTCAAGGCGACAGAGTCACTGAATTCTTATGATTATTGTGATAAAAATGTCTTAACGTTCTGCGACCCCCACCTACATCCTGGATCTGTAGAAATGCCTTATCCACACTGTAGCATGCCACCGTCTCAGTAGACGCTAACGACCCCAGCATACTTCTTCCGCCGGGTCTCCGCCGCTAGCGGCTGTAAGTGTTCCAGCTGTTCCATCCCCGACGGTGGCTACACCAGCACAGTGCCAGCAGTTGATGCCTTCAGCGTCTTCCAGGACACCTCATAGTTGACTGCACACAGTGAGACGACCCTGATTCTTCATTGACTCTTTCTGCCCAACTGCGCTGCATCCGATCACGCGGAAGATGACATCTTTCATGACCTCCTGAACCCTCACAAACTCCCAGCAACGCGATGATGAACGCTCGTGAACCTCTTCGCGGGTACCCACCTAGCAACGTCTCACCTCCAAAGGAAAGGCGCCATATGGGGGATACCCGCAATGGTAGTGGACCGCGGATTGGGGAAGGCACCATATCAAGGGCGGAGAAGTTCGAGGATGAGAAACGGAGGATTATCCAGAGCTGCTTCTCAAAGCAGGATACTGATGGTTCCGGTAAGTCGGGTCGATATGGATTACTAGCAAGGGGGAGACTCGATGTTTCACAGAAAATGCGCAGTCTGGGCTGGATCTGGCTTGAAGAGCTGGGGTGGAGGTGCTTGTGTTTGGAATTACGAGCAAACACGACCATTGTGGCCTTTGGACCGACCGACCTGATCCTGCGGATTGCGTGTTGTCTGTTTGTTATTGTATTGTTTCCCGTTACTGACCTGTTTATTTGTGAATTTAGTGATGGAATCCTACATTACGCATATCCGTATCACGGAAGATGCCGCTTATCCTTCTAGTCCTGCCCCACCAAATTCGCCGCCTGAAAACAAGAAGCCTAGATTGATCATTGTTGCGGTCAGAAGATCAGGAAGAGTGCGCATGCACAAGGCACGGGAGAATAGTGATGGCTCATTCTCTATTGGAAAGACGTGGATGCTGGACGACCTCTCATCCATCCAAGTGTATACGGCTTTGGTGGCAAACACCGCGCAGGAGCAGCAGCAGAAACAATGGGCTTCTAATGTGGGATTTGTGGTCATGATCAGCAAGCCATATTATTGGCAGGCTGCAACATCGAAGGAGAAGGACTTTTTCATCGGTAGTTTGGTGAAAATCTATAAGAAGTACACTGCAGGCAAGGCCCCGAACCTCATCGGGTTCGATGAGCGTGAACGACTACAGCTCCTTGGGCCAGGTGTAGCAGCAGCTTCTGGTGCGAAAGCTACTAGTCAGCCTTCTGAGCGTTCAGATGCCACATTGCCACTTCCACGCCCATCGTCTCCGCGGAGTGCTCAGTCGCCGGCTCAGTCACCTGCTCAGTCGCCGTACTCGACTCGCGCACCCAGTCGTGATGGGAATCGGGATGCCAGACGACAGCGTCCAGATGAGCCGATGTTGCGAACTCAACGGAGCCGCGAGCAGATGGGAAGACCTCCCACGAGATCTGATCAGCAACCACCGCCCATCCCTTCATTCTCTTCGTCGCGGGATAAGCCGCCTGCGAGATCCAACGAGCGACCTGATGCGGACCGGCTGGCCCGAGTGCCCGCCTTGCAAACGGATCTCAAGATGGCGTCGCAGGAAGGTAGATCCCCATTGTCCCGAGATGGCCAAGGTTTGCCGGATATGAGACCTCCCCGAAGCCGAGACGCAGCCCCCGGTTTCCCAGAATATACGCGAGACAAAGAAACCCTTCGACCAACGACACCCGCTTCTGTTTCGGAACAGAATAAAACTGCACCATCGAGTCCGGCGGTCAGTCTAGGACAGCGGGCATTGTTATCTGAGAGTAACGGCAGAATCTCCCCGGCGGAGACTCGTGCGCCGTCTCGCGGAAATGACAGGCTCCAGCCTCGCGATATGTTCGAATATCCAGCCGCTCTTCGCCCGGGCTCTTCTGGAGGCAGCATTCTTAGAGCAACATCGGCACTCTCCGCAGATGTGGAGGCAGAGGTAGAGGAGGCGCAGATAACAAAGGCTGAGGAGTCGACCATGCCTCCCTTGAAAGTTACAGCGAGCGAACCTGCCACAGAGACAGTGCCCGTGGTGTCGCCTCCAGAAGTTCCGCTAGATAAGTCTGTAACAGAACCAGCTGAACCAGCGGAAGATGAAGAGGTTCACCGTCCTGGTCTTGGCCCTATGATAAAAAAGAAACCGGGCAGAGATCTTGCTGGTGCGCTCCGAAAGGCAGCCACTGCATACGGTGCTTTCAAGCCAAGGGCAGGAGGTGCCGCTGAGAGACTGATGGCTGCGGCGAAGAAGAGTGCTGCCAATGAACCTGACGGTATCACTGGCGTTGTCCCTGCTCCATTGCTTCGTGGGATCAGCAGTGATTCTGTGAGCACTGCGCAGACTGCACCGGAGACGCCACTCAAGGAGACACCTCCTGCAGTCACACCTGTAGAAGAACTGCCCAAGGTTGAGATTACTCAACCTGCGGGTGAGGAGACTGCTCAGGCTGCAGAGGCAAAGGTTGAGGCGCTCGATACCTCGAAAGATGCCGCACGGGAAAGAGCCAGGTCTAAATCACCGTCCCCAAGCGGACGGCGCAGGAAACGCCGCGAGGATTACACCGCAAAGTATTGTCAAGCCCTTGGTATTGATCCCAGTGTCCTTGAAGGACGTGGCGCCGAGTTCGATGAGATTTTGACTGATCTGGGATGGAACGGTCGACTAAGTGACGATAAAAAGATCGAAGACCTGGAGGCAGACGTACGTCGAGAGATTGGCCGGGTGCAGGCTAGTAGCTGGCTGGGCAATCTTGAGCAACAGGAAGGAAAGGTGGACCAACTCGCCAAGCTCATCGATAAAACGATCGAAGAGTGCGAGGAGCTGGACGGTCTTCTCACATTGTATTCACACGAATTGAATGTAAGTGCCATCGGGGACCTTAAAGTGACCGTTTCACAATTTGCTAACCTTTGATTCTAAGACCCTCAATGACGATGTTTCCTATATTGAAGCTCAGTCGCAAGGTCTGCAGGTACAAACGGCAAACCAGAAGCTCCTTCAAAATGAGCTGCAAAACCTTCTGCGGACACTTTCCATCTCTTCGAGGGATCTTCAACCGCTCAAGGAAGCCTCTCTTAGCAACCCTGATGGCATTAAAGAGACGGAAACAGTCCTTGCCACATTATACAAGGCGATGCTCATGATCGATTCTGACACCCGGCAGAATAAGAAGCGCATGGCTGACGCCGCCGGTGAGCATGGCAGTATTGGTGTCTATGCCGATACGGAGGTGGGGCAGATGCGTGCCATCAGGGAGAAGAAGGAGGAGTACCGGACTGAAGCCAGACTCTTCTTGCAGCGCTTGAAGCAGTTTATGTCGATTGCTTTCAAGGTCGCGGAGCAGAAAGTTGTCGACGCGGCGAACAGTTCGTCCAGAGACCCTCTGAAACTGGACAGCGTAGCTCGTGATTCCGCGCGTCAGGAGCTTTGGATGTACAATGCTCTGATGCTATTTGCTCGGGAAGTGAGCACTTCCGAATGGCACGGACTTATCGGGCTATATGAACACGAAGCCAAGGGACCTTACCAGAACGAGTTCCGGGAAAATAATTTCGCCTGGAAGAGAGCAGCCAAGAAGCCTACGGGCGACGAGCAAGAGCTGCTTTTCACCCACCAAGAAAAGGAAAAAGAAAGCGAAGGCATCACTACTGTCACTACTGCCGCCCGTAAACTGACCGTGAGACGAGGCAAGACAATGAAGGTCGGCCGGAGCTCTCTGGGTGGAGACAAGCAGAGCGGCAAGTTGGAGCCTTTCGAAGCTTTCGCCGGTAGTCTGCAGGAGACATTGAGGGCGATTGCTGAGGAACAGAATTTCATCGTCCAATTCTTTCACTTGAATTCACTGACCACTGTCGAGTTCCCTGACCTGGTCGCTAGCAGTGATCCTGAGCACCGCAGGAAACCTGATATGAGCGCCCAACAGATGCATGATCCTGACCGTGATATGGCGCGGAGAGTCGAACAGATTATGGATGACATTTATACCTTCTGGCCGCATGACGTACAGAGCCTGGTGGACTGGGCCGTCAAATCTGATCAACTGTAAGGAAGAATTGCCTCTTCTATCATTTGGCACCATACTGACATTTTAACCAGGCAAGGAGTGGGTGTTCTGTGCTCGTTGGAGAAAGCCATTACCGACTTCGAAGACACCAACCAGGAATTTATTGTCCATTCGTTACAGAAACTGCACACCCGTCTGTCTGGACTGTTTAATCGATTCGTTGACGATCAGATCCGTGGCATCGAAGAGACCAAGGTCAAAATCAATAAGAGGAAGGGCGTCATCTCGTTCATGCGGACCTTCCCGAACTTCTCCGCTGCCATTGAGAACATGCTCTCCGCGCCCGAGCAAGACTTCTCCGATATCCGCCTTAGCGTCAACGAGGCCTACAACAAGATCAACCGCGCCATGTGGGAGAGCTTGAAATTCATCGCGAAGGAGGCGCCTGGTCAGCAGTCGGGTGCTACTACGGGCGCTGGCGACCCGGAGGATAAGGAGGCATTGAATTACCACATCCTGCTAATCGAGAACATGAACCACTATATCGAGGAGGTTGATGTTCGAGGGCTTCCGGTACTGGAGCGCTGGTCTGATCGGGCGGCTCAAGATCTTGAAGAGCACATGAAACTCTACATGGATGCCGTGATCCGTCGACCTCTTGGGAAGTTGCTTGAGTTCGTGGAGTCGACCGAGTCTCTCATGAGCACGACCAGCAATCCGCCCGACATTGCGTCCCGTGCCAGCCACTCCCGATCCGTTGCGAAGAAAGTCCTTGCCAACTACGATCTGAAGGAGATCCGTCGTGGCGCGGAACTGCTGAAGAAACGGGTAGAGAAGCACTTTGGCGAGTCGGATGACCCAAGCCTCAGTCGCAGCTTGGTGGCCAAGGTGCTGGACCAGTGCGAAGCTCGATATTCGGATACGTATGACCGCGTGCGGCGGATCATCGATACTGTCTACGAGGCCCAGCTGGACCTGGAATGGCGCAAGGAGGATGCCATCGCGATGCTGAAGAGGTGAAGATTGCCGTGATGGTTTCTCCCTGTGTCGTGGCCGTACGTCTTTTGATCTTCTTCTTGGCGTTCATGCGCTGTACCAAAATTCTTTTCTTTTCATAGCACATCTAATGATGGTGATGAGAGTTTGATTTGGCCCGTTCTCTTCTTTTCTTCGATCACAGAGGTGAATGTTCTTGTCCTCATCATCTGGGCGCAATGGACGATTTGGGAGGCCTGTCCATGGTGCGGATGCTGTACCCCTGTTCTTGCCATGTATGCATGCTTCCGTCTTCTTTTTTTTTTTCTTGCAATCACTTTCATGATCTTCCCCCGTTTCTTCGATCAACCGTTGCAAAATTTTTCTTCTCTGTTGGCATGTGGTGAATGTGCGATAAATAAAACGGGTAGGGTAGCTACGTTGGGAAGGAGGTATCGCGCCAAGCTCCATTGCCATATTCAAGCATCATCCTTGTACTCTATACCATGAATTTTTTTTTTTTTTTACTAAATCTTCATCCTCGTGTCATGTACTGTATGTATCTCTCTTGTACCACCATCCTCGTGACGGTCAGCCACCATCGTCCTGATTTCAATGACGATTCTGGTTTCATCCAGACGGGCTCCATGCGGACTCGACGTCATGACTGTGTTGAGCTTCGATGGGGCGAGAGCGCCACACACCGCAGAGAAATCCGATATCACTTTTTTGAGATTTTGAGGTGGTTCATCGGCTTCCATGGATAACCGAGTGATGATCTGCAAACGCGGGTGGATAAAAGAACCGCGTATTCTTGACCACAAGTGGTCTGTTCCAGCGCCCAATCTCTCCCTCATTGGCGCTTCTCTCCCCCTTTTGCTGGCCCGGCTCCAGTCATGCCGAGACTCGGTTTCAGGGACAGCAACCGGTCCGTGCGACATCCATGGTTCGACCCTTCGCTCGTTCCATTCCTTCCAGACGTTCTCAGGGGGAACGGCTGTAAGAATAATGTTCAACGGTTTAAAATAAATACTATCGATCTCTCTAACGGACTGACTGAAAATCATGACTAGTCGATCATGACAGCCCAAATAGCCGTTTCTATAGTCCTCTGTAGTATGCTTGGATCCGTCCAGGATCTGATGGACAAACCATCCGATGTTGAAGGGATCGTTTTCGTCAGCCCAGGGCACCTGTTCGGCTACCGTCTCGGCGCATGAGGTGTCTTGTCTGGAGTTGAGATTGGAGGGAACGCTCTATGCGGCACAGCCTGCTACGTTTCTGCTGCACGATCTGTACTCTGGAAGAAGTTCATCGAAGCGGTGAGACACTTCATCTGTGAGGGGGAGTCTCTACGTCTGATGTGAACTATATCCTCGTGATCGTACTTGTAGGTCTGGATGGAGACCTCGTCTTTAAAGAAAGAAAAAACGAGGCGTTTCTGTGATGCCCGATGGGAACTCATCGCTATCTGACTAACGGAACTAATTACCAGCCCCCTCAACCCCGACTCCATTGTCCCGCCTTAAGCCCTGCGTCCGCGCCTCTCGAACCAAACCTTAAGTAACAATATTAACTCAGTTGGACTTAGACCCGAAAGAGAACGAAGGTCAGTGACCAGACTAAGTACGCTGTCCGAACTCCAACGACGTTACCGCGTCAGCAAAGACCTCTCTACACGCTTGGACAATCGTGTCTTTCTCTCGGTCTCTTTCCCGCCAGACGGATGTGCCCTGGATGCGCTCCGTCAGA
This sequence comes from Paecilomyces niveus, assembly GCA_003116535.1. Classification (NCBI taxonomy): domain Eukaryota; kingdom Fungi; phylum Ascomycota; class Eurotiomycetes; order Eurotiales; family Thermoascaceae; genus Paecilomyces; species Paecilomyces niveus. Next base: position 173,849 of record QEIL01000030.1, on the reverse strand, counting down.
GAAAGGATTGCTTCGGTTGCGAGGACACTCTGTGCTTGAGGAGTTGCTGTCCCAGGTGAGCCACGATTCTCCAGCCCACCACTCCGCTCTTTTCTCGTCTCCCCTGCTTCCCCCGGCCGCAATGAGTGGTCAGGCTTAGGGGCTGGCCAGCAAACTTGCGGCCTGAATTTTTCTGGGACTATCAGCTACAACTTGTGAGCGCTGTTGCGCAAGGAATATCCCGACTTCTTTTAATTGGAAAATCCCGGTTCAATGCTTTTCGTTGAGGAGAAAAACAAGTCATTGTTTGGAGGGTCTCGCGACTGACATTTGCCCCGATTGTGATTTAGTCGAAGCTCTTCATTTTTTTTTTAACTATCTAATCGCATAATACGGATTGCATCGCACTATCGGATCGCATCTACGAATTCTATCTGCATGTCGCTCTTGTGAGAAGAGAAATTGCCCTTCTCTTTAACCTTCGACAGCCCCAATTATCTATCTACTATCTCGGATAACCCGCGCAAAACGACCGATTTCTCTAACTCTCGTGACACCCCGGCTTTGGTGCGCGAAAAAAGAATTCCAACACAGAAGAAGCAGACATGCCCTGGCGGCCTCTGCCTCGCATTGCATTCGCTGTCGCCATATACCCATTCCAACCGTCGTCGCCCGCGGACCTGCCCCTGGAGCTGGGAGATGAGTTGTACATAATCGAGCAGGGAGGGGCCAATGGCGAGTGGTACCGCGGATATCTGGTCGCCCCGCCGTCCCTCCTCGCCGGACTCACCAGCGTCAAGGGCCAGACATTAGAGGCACGAGTCTTCTCCGGTATCTTTCCGAAGAACTGCGTGGAGGTCCGGGAGGTGCTGGGGGATGCGGAGGCGCGCAAAGCGATCCAGAATGGCGAGCGGTTAAGTGCGGAGTTGCTGAATGGGATCAATGGTGACAAGAGGGACAGCACGACGTCATTTTCGCGCGAGATCAATGAGGGTTTTAACAGCTTGCTCTCGAAGGAGACCCAGCGGCTCTCTCAGAAGGGGTCACAGATCACGGTATTGCAATTGGACGAAGAGGCCCTGCGGCGACGCTCTACGGCCACGACCTGGAGCCCGTCTTTCCCGCTGACGCCGTTGTCGGTTGGTCCGCGAGACCCCAATGCGCCCAAACCTGCAGCACCCGTGCCCATGTTGAAGATTGGGGATGAGACACCCACATCGTCTGCGGAACCGCTGGTGGATGAGATCGCATCCTGTCTGCGAGAATGGCACTCCACGAATCTGCACGAGCTGTTACTTGCTCGGAAATACAGCGAACTGGAGAAGATGTCGGATATCGTCCAGGAACTGGACCTGGCCCGGAGGCAATTGCTGCATAATGTCCTCACTGGGCAGGAGAGAGCCGCATTGAGGGAGAAGACGGTGTGGACGCTGGTGCGCGGCAACAAGATGCTGAGCGGGGAGGTGATCGTGAGGGACCCCAAGCAACGGGGCCGGTTGCTCACTGGGGAGGACTCTGCCATTCAGTTGGCAAAGCTTCAATCTGAGATGTGCATGCTGGACTGCAGTGCAACGCAGAACATGGAATCAGCTGGACTCCACAATCTCCTTTTCGAGGTCAACGCGGTGTCTGGGACAGATTCTGGCCCAGTGACGATCTCGATGTATCTCAGCACTAAGCTGGATGACGGAACTCTCAAGCCGCTCACTGAGACCTACATCTTGGACATCCCCTCACCAGAGAGTTTCGCGAGCCTTGCGCACAGCAGCAGATTGAAAACCTTGTTCACTGAGATCACCGCAACGGACATCGGTGAAGCTTCAGGCGGCAATGCGCAGCTTTATCTGGTATTGACAGTGCAGACGTCTCAATTTCCTAAATCTCATCTACCCCCCAGATCACGGTCTTCTACGTCGAGGGAGGGTGCGCTGGCCAACAAGACCACGAACACAATCAACAACAGTTCGAAGGGAAACCTCAAGAGTCGACGGAGTGTGATGTGGAGTTCGAGACCCCGTGGAATGTCCACCCCTGAGTCTGGAAAAGAGAATATGAGAGCGCCACCGTCCGCTGGGAGCACGACGAGTAGTCAAGACCGGAAGGATTCGCCCACGAACGAGAACTTGGTTGTCCGTACGGTTGGAGCCGGTATACTCGAGGTATCCCAGATTTTCAGGCAGAATAAGGACGTGGAGCAGGTGATCAATATCTGGTCTCCGATAGACCTGGACGATGAGGTGGATGATCATATGGAAGGCTTTGACGAGCTTATTCGCGGCGTTCTGCCTAGCCCAACAGGAAGATACACGAGGTCGCAGCGAGCAGCCCGTCTACATACTCATCTGGCTCCGTTTGTTAGCGACGATGCTGAGGCGCTGATTCGAAGCAATCCCACCACCATGCATAATGTGACCCAAACGAGGAGAATGGGATTCCCGACGGCCCCAACGAAGCCACGATCGGACATCTACGTCACTGTATCTCGCGCCATGTTCCCGCACGATGCTTTTCTCTCTCATCCGCAGGCTGGTCATGTTCCTGTACCCACAGGCTCAGGGCTGAGGAACCTGCAGTTGACCCTTGAAGTGCGCAATTCATCTGGAGCTCGCGTGGAGCGATGCATATATGGATCTTCGAATACTATTGGCCATACGGCCTGGCGAAGCACGGTTGCAGAACGAGACACTCCATGGAATGAGACAATCAGGCTCAAGATTCCCACGGACCAGGTGCCTGGGTCCCATCTGATCATGAGCATAGCCGATGCGCCGGAGTTCCCGTTTGCTCTGGCCTGGATGCCGCTCTGGGACCAGCAGGCGTTCTTGCGAGACGGATGCCATTCGCTGCTGTTGCATGCTTACGACAAATGTACTTCCAGCATTGAGAATGGCAGAGGTGCTTACCTGTCTCTTCCATGGAGCGCAGTTGGCAAGAAGGAATCGACAAAGGACGAGACGGTTACTGGATCGCTGGCTACGTTACGCCTGGAGACATACCTGTGCAGCACAGAATACTCCCAAGATCAGATCATGCTTGGCCTTATTAGCTGGAAGGAGAAGTCTGCAGATGATGTCCTACAAATCCTCAAGAGACTTGTCTTCGTGCCTGAGATCGAGATCGTCAAGCAACTCAGTGGAGTTTTTGATGCCCTTTTCGGAATACTGGTTGAAAATGCCGGAAAGGACGAGTACGAGGACCTGGTCTTTAATGACTTGGTGATGGTTTTAGGTATTGTACACGACCGCCGTTTTAACTTGGGACCATTGGTCGACCACTACGCCGAGAAAGAGTTCAACTTCCCCTTCGCCACGCCTTGCTTGATCAGGGGCTATTTGCGTCTCTTGCAAGGCAGTACTGATACTCAGCAGTCAAGGAACCTTCGCGCTGCCTTCAAAGTCGGCCGACATCTCATGAAGTTCACTGTGAACGCCAGAGCGCAACAGAAAGCGAAGGAAGAAGGAATTGGAATTAAACATATCCAGAGCACTTTCAGCCGAGATATCCATACGATCTTCAAGTCTCTCGAGGCATTGATGAGAAACCCGAACCCGATATTGGTTGGAAGCAAGACGCTCATCGTTCAGCATCTGCATACTTGGCTTCCTGAGCTGTGTAATGTCCTCAGCAACGATGAAGTGGTAATGATCTCATTGAGCTTTATGGATTCCTGCAAAGACGTTAAAGGCATGCTTGTTCTCTATAAGCTGGTCCTAATTCAGAACTACACTCGTCTTCCGGTCTTTGCTTCCGGCCCCGAACGACAGACTCTAATCTCAAGCTGTATCAGCTGGCTGGCACCGTATTGGGGTGCCACCACCGATGTCTCTGATCAATACCGCGACCAGGTTCGGCTCTGCTGCTCCGTCGTCGCAGAGCTGCAGCAACAACCTGATCCCCTGCTGTACGAGTTCATGCCGAAGATCGTGTCCTCCTACTGCGCTATCGAGGCAGATGGTGTGGATGAGACAAACTATCTGTCTTTGCTTTTTAGCAAGTCGTTCCCATTCCAGGTCAAGCCTTCATCGAATAAGCAAAAGTTCGACGAATCGCTCGTGGAACTGTCCGCACTTATGGCTGCGATTGCAAAGATATCCAACCCCAAGTTGCCCGCCATGAAACCCCTGGATCTGTCCATCTTCCTGTCGCAGGTGCTGGATTCTCATCTGTCCATTCTCGGCTGTGATTCCTACCCTGAGAGCTGGCTTAGCGTGCATATCTACAACCACCGCGCTATTATGAAGAGTTTGGAATTCATTTCATCCGTCATGATCAAATCGCTGCTACCGCCGCCGGATGACGCTGATGCCTTTGATATGAGACTCTGGGAAGCCTTCTTCGCGACGCTGTTAAAGCTGGTCTCGAGTGATGCGCTCGCGCTGGAGACCTTCCCAGAACAGAAGCGTCGAGCGGTATGGAAGATTGGTGGGGATGTTCGTGAACAAGGCGCAGAGTTGCTGCGACGAAGCTGGGAAGCTATCGGCTGGGAGACGACAGACGAAGAGAGGGAACGGTTTGGCTTGAAGAGGCTAGGTGGTTACCAGGTTCAGTATGTCCCTGGCCTCGTGCCGCCGATCATCGAGCTCTGTCTCAGTGTCCATGAGGGTCTGCGACGCGTCGCAGTGGAGGTGCTGCAGACGATGATAATTAGCGAATGGAACCTGAATCAGGATCTTGCGATTATTGAAACGGAGATCATTTCAAGTCTCGACCTCTTGTTCAAGACGAAACACATGAATGAGAGTATCACGCAGAAGCTGTTCATCAACGAGCTGCTCGATCTCTTCCACGCCAGTCGCACCTCAGATGAAGGCCTCACAACCTCCGTGAGAGAGTTCATCGCGACGATTGATGAGCTTCTAGACCTCCTGGTGGCTTCTCACAGCGGCGATATGAACGAGAGCTTGCATGCACTTAAGCTCATGGAGTTCATGAAGGATATGGGCCGTGAAGATATCTTCATCCGATATGTCCATGAGCTCGCTGAGGTGCAAGCCGCCGTTCGCAACTACACCGAAGCCGGCCTTGCTCTCCAGTTCCACGCCGACCTGTACGAGTGGGATCCCAACAACCTCGTACCTGCGGTGTATAACCCTGCTCTTCCGGAAGAGTCGTCCTTCGAGCGAAAGGAGTCGCTTTACTTCCAGATCATTCAATACTTCGAGGACGGAAAGGCTTGGGCACATGCCCTTGCGTGTTATAGAGAGCTTGCGTATCAATACGAGAATACGGTTATGGACTTCTCGAAATTGTCAAGGACACACAGCTCCATCGCCAGGATTTACGACGCTGTGGTCAAGGAGGACAAGCAGTTCCCACGCTACTTCAGGGTCGTGTACAAGGGCCTGGGCTTCCCTCCTACTCTCCGGGACAAGGAATACATTTACGAAGCGCCTCCTTATGAACGTATGGCCGCCTTCACCGACCGTATGCGGAAGCAGCACCCCGCGGCACAGATCATGTCTTCGGGCGAGATCGAAGATCTCGAGGGGCAGTTCCTGCAGATCAATTCTGTCAGTGTGCACCGAGATATGGGGCATCCGGCCTATCAGCGGTCGAAGCTTCCGAGCTCTGTGCGGGAGCACCTTTTGATCTCTGTGCCGAGTCAGTTTTCGATGACCTCGAAGAAGCACACTGGAGGAATGGATGTGAAGGAGCAATGGGTCGCAAAGACGATCTTCACGGTAGCGGAGCCTTTCCCGATCATTCTCCGCCGAAGCGAGATCGTCGCGGCAGATGAACTCATCCTCTCGCCTTTGCAGACGGCAATTGAGCGTACGTGGCGCAAGACCCAGGAGCTTCTCCTCCTGGAGAAGCGCGCAGTAGCGGGTGATGACCCCAGTCTGTCCGCTTTGACTGAGGCCCTAAGCCAGTTGCTCGAGCTGAACTCGTCCTCACCTAGTTGTGTAGCTCTGTACCGCCAGTTCCTGACTGTGGAGCAGCCTCAAGAGGAGGAGCAGGCAGAGGAGGTTACGAAGCCCATCGATCCCCTGGAGAATGCTCTGGCTGTGGCTCTTATCGATCATGCCTTGGCCATCAAACACTGTTTGAACCTCTACTCCCGACCAGCGCATCAAGCCACACAGACAGAGCTCCTGCGGCGGTTCGAGGAAGCATTTGCACCAGAACTCGCCTCACTGACGATTCAACCTCCACAGTCGCAGTCCCAGATGTCTCTGCAGGAGTCTCCTCATCCACTGAGCCGTCGCAGCCCCAGCCTCGCCAATGGGGTCCGGCTTTCTCCTCACCAGCGATCTACCAGTCCCGAGCAAGAACTGATCCGCTCCAGTCGTAAGCATCCTGACAAGCCGTCCGTCAGCCACCGAATCAGCGTCATGAACCCCTTTAAGCGGTCTCACCATCCAGGATCTGAGTCGGTTGCGACTATTAATGGTGTCAATTCCGACAGCAGACGTCCCTCTGAAGCTAAATCTAACGGGGAGACAATCCACCATGACGACGACGATGCGGCTACCATCCACAGTCGGACTACCAGCCGTTCTCGTGGAGGTAGAAGTGACACGTACTCGAAACGTAGAAGTTGGTTTAGCGGAGAAAAGTCACACAAGTTCAGTCCTTCCGTCTCCACAGCTGAGATATCCACGGAAGACAGCCACTCCACTCCGAAGCGACAACCGTCGAATGCATCTCGTAGAGGTACGAGATCTATCGATGAGAGGAAGCGCTCCGTGTCCATGCATCGCTCCTCATCCAAGCGAGAAAGGCCCTCAAACTCAAGCAAGGGTGCTCCTGCATCCAACTATGAACGTCCTGCGACAGCTGGCAGCCATACCCAGTCTATCAAAGGAACAGCAGTCAGCAGTCCTGCCTCGAATCACACCGTCCCCAGTACCAGCACCGGTGGTGTACGAGATTCTGTCATGAAGCGATTCAGCCTCTTGAAAAGCGTCGGTCGGAAAACCAGCCGTCTCGGCATAGGAGAGATCAACGGGACATCGAGTGGTGTGCTTAATGAACCGCTCCGCGAGGAGTAAATACCTTTCTTTCCTTCCCCCCATCTATACCTATCTTTTGATGGACATGTCATTTTACATTTCCCTTTCCTTCCTTTCGAATTCTGTGTGAATAGTGTTTCAGCATAAAAGCCCTGATGTCGGTCTCCTTAACCTTCGGTATTTACTCATTTTCTACATTCATTCCTACATCCTTTGTGAATACCTCTCCTTCCGTTTCCTCTCTTTCGATTCTTTCTTGACTCTATCCCATCCTAGATAGTGTTTTCTCCCTTTTCTCTTCTCGTCAATGTTTGTTGTCTTTCAGTTTTTGTTCATCCCGGCATCCAATCCGACGTACACAGGTCTATAACGACTGCTAGATACCAATACCTCTTTCCTTTACTTTCTTTTTTCTTTTGCATTTGATCATATCTCTGTTTCTGGTCCGGTTTGTAGGCGCGTTGTGTGCTTTCCTTGTCATATTCCTATTCATGTATGTACATTACAATACCAATATTCTCTTGATCGTACATGCCTCGTTGGTTCTGGCGCAGTCTGTTTACTTGCTAATATCGATCTCGATATCTTTATGGAATATGCCAACCTTCCAAATCTAGCTGTCAGATCTCGTACCGGATGGGGGCCAACGCCAGAGAAACCATCCGGGCCCACCTAACGGCGCCATCTTGAGTTTTGATTCGTCCCTCATAATGCCAAGTAGGGCAGGGCAGGGTACGGTACCTTATGGATGGTCGGTCAGCAGACTCCATAATTCCTCGCTATGTATTGAATATGGATTTAATTTGATTTGATTTTCAAGCTCCCCTGCCGAGACACTAGGTAATGCTTGATCTGACTTCCTGCGGGAGGGAGAGCGGGCAGCCCCACTTCATCCACGACTTGCAGATACTTGGCTTACTCTCTCTGTATAGGATAAGAATAGATGGGAGGTTTCGTTTGATCATTTAAAACTAAAAGTGAATAGAGTAGTTATTCTCCCGGATCGTGGCGCAGGTATTAGTGGCTATGAGTGGTTATCTGGTAGTATAGTATAGTGTTAGTGATTTACTTGCTAGTTAAACACGAGAAGCTAGGTACCCGTTGGAATCGGGATCGGGATCAGGATCGGAAGGGAAAAGAACGATTACCCAAAAAAGCATATAGTCCTGCGACTGTGACTGCAGTCTTATATTCTCATTTAGGTAAATCTTCCAACGTTGTACTGTCCAAACAGTCAGCGCAGCTGATCTGACTGATTGAATCTTCTTCTATTTACCCTCTGCTGCCCCCCTGCTCGTAATGACTTGTTTCTCATCAGAGGGACGTGCGCGGGGCAGGAGTGCAACAAGCACTCGCACGGTTTCCTCGGACGATGTTGAGCTTTATGTTGCATATGAACCTCCTGATCTGACTTTATTCCACTAACTGAGCTGATACGTGTATTGCTATATCCCACGCTTGCTAGGTTGAGATCAGACGAAGTGCAGGGAAAAAGAGGCCGAGAGGAAGCCGTCATTTTTTGCTTTGTTATAAATAGTACTTACTTGGATCTCCCCCGGTAATGGACAGCCCCACACAGCATGCTGAGGTCCTTGAGCTTACCTTACCTACTCTATATGGTAAAGATGTTGCTGGGCGCCTAATGTCAGCCGGGATTATCTTTGGTTCCTGGGTTCGATGATTCTTGATTCCCTGAGAATGGTTTTTCTATAAGCTGGGTGTTTCGGTTGGGTTTATCCCTGATGGATGTGTTTCAGGTCTCTGCTTTGGTTTCCCCTTGATCTGAGAAGAGTGGAGGTATCACCCCGCAAGGTATTGATTATATAGTGACACCTTGGCGTATCTCTCTTGCTCCTTGAGGAAACATACCAAAAGAAGAGCCAAGCCATGGCACCACCCATGAGGAGGAATTCCCTCAGTGCCTTTCGTCTAAAAGTAATCGTCGTCTTATGTCGAATCTTCGTCGTCGTCGCACTTTTCTTTCGCACCTGCCGACATGGCGCCCCAAAACACAAGAACAAACAGCGCATTCTCATCCCATCGCGAGATCCCGGCCGATATATCATTGCAGACTTATATCTTCCCGAGAAGGATAGTCATGCAGAAAAAACAGGTCTTGCCGCAAAATATGGCTTTCCAACTCCGGTAGTCCTAAACTGGCACGGCTCCGGCTTCACTATCGACCAATTTGGCTTCGACGAACTGTTCTGCGGCTACATCACCAACAGAACAGGCCTCCCCGTCATTGATGCCGATTATCGCAAAGCGCCTGAATGCCCCTTCCCAGCAGCAGTGGAGGACGTTGAAGACGTGATCCGCTGGACGGTCGCCCAACCGCAATATGACGCGCAGCGCATCGCTCTATCAGGCTTCAGCGCCGGCGCGAATTTAGCATTAGTCGCAGGATCACCTCTCCTGCCCCATCTCAAACGGACCATCCCAGCATCATTCGATTTCAAAGCCGTAATCGCCTTCTACCCACCCGTCGACCTTTACATATTACCCGAAGCTAAGAGGATGCCTGGAGAACTATACCCGATCCCTCCGGAAGTCGCACAGGTGTTTGATGAAGCCTACGTCACCGACTGTGAATTCGATCGGACGAAATTAAAGAATCCGCTCGTTTCGCCTTTCTACGCGGATATGGAGCCGTTTCCGGACACGGTGTTATTTGTGACGAGCGAGGGAGATTCGTTGTCAGCGGAGGGAACTGCGATGGCGGAGAAGTTGAAGGAGGGAGGAAGGAGGAAGATTATCCATGTGGAGATGAAGGGGGTGGGACATTCGTTTGATAAGTATTATGGACCGATGGAGGATCTGAGGAGGGAGGAGTCGTATAAATTGGCCGCGGAGGTTTTAGAGGAGGTCTTTGGGGAGAAGGAAGATAAAAGAAGATAGATAGGGTGAAGGTTGATGAAGAAGATTGTTTTTGCGTTGAGTTTTTTTTGTTTATGTGGGTTATGTTTGGTTGTACTGTTATTTAATTCATGATGGGTTGGCTTTGGTTATTTTGTATAGGCTACGCGAATAAGTGCAGAGATTATGTCTCTTTACTATTCCCATCGAGAAGTTTTCTGTTAATGTTAACTACCTGCTTGCTTGCTTGAATCTAGAAATATGGGGTGCTCTTGCCCCTTAACTCCTAATTAGGCAAAGTAGTTAGATTCTAGAGACCAAATAGATTCTATTTTACGGTCGGGGAAAAAATCTAGATAGAAACGGTGTTTGAAAGCTCATATATCTAATGCAGGTAAGTGTCAAATCCTAGGGCACGGAAGAATAGCAACTGTATTGACTATCTGAAGTGCTAGATGATTGCTGGCTACTCGCTAGATGCTTCTTGCTTGCCTGAAGACTAGAATCTAAGGGGGTGGAGGGTTTGAACCCATATTTAACTCCCTAATTAGACAAAGAAGCGGGATCCTAGGGATCTAGTAGATTCCATAGTAATAAAAAAAACATGCTGCAAACGACGATATGACAGATCACCTATGTAGGTAAGCTTCTGGTGCCGACAGATAGAAACCAAGCGCTAGACAGATTTGAATAATCCATGCCAATCTACCAGTTCTGTGAGATAATGTGGAATATTAGGGCATGGAAATAATAGCAATAATATCGACTATCTGACTTGATTGCTTGCTTGAGTCTAGGATCTAGGAGGCCCTTGACACGTATCTAACTCCAAATTAGGCAAAGAAGCTAGATTCTCGGGACCTAGTAGATTCTATTCTAAAATGAGAAAAGAAGATGGAACGGTGTTTGGAAGCTCGCCTACCTAGTGCGGGTTATTACATAGGTAGGTATAAGCGTTGCGTTTCATCTAGTAACGATTTTCATCGGGAACTTCCTCGTAGTTTACCTACATGAAACAAGAGTTGTGAGTATCATTCTAATTGTATGTTCGCAAGGGTCTCATTCCTACCAAAGGATCTATATACGAATATACGTTGTATAGATTCTTCTTTTATTACTGAAGTGCAAGGGAAACAGAAAGCAATGGCGATGATTCCATTCTAAACCAACGATTACGTACAATGGATTGCAGTTTAGAATCCCCATGTTCCATTCAATAGAGAAGAGCAATGATGGCCAATGAATGTACCGTACATCATTGTACATACTTCTAGGCATATTGATGGACATCATCACATAGTGACTCAAGCCTCGATGTATATACCTAATTCGGACCATCTCCCTTAGTATATCCTTCTTTGGTTTCCCATTTCTCTTTCTCGAGCATCTCAGTGAACGTCATCTCGTTGGGTCTGGTTTCGTATAACCAGTGAATCAACATAGACTGATTCTCAGAAAGAAGAGCCGTGACTGATTGGTTTGTGGTGAAAGTGGAAGAGGTTAGGCCTTGTCCCTGGGATCTATTGTATTTCTCAGTTCAATGCTCAAGTGGTAGTGTATCATGGGGAGAAGTTTTACTCAGGTAAGGATAGTTTGACCACAGTCGAAGAAGCTGCCGACTTTGGAGGCATGACTGCAACTTTTCTTAACGAGGGAAGGTAATTTTGATAATACGCCTCTGTGATAATATGATATAATAGGAGTGGATATGACATGCGCTTGATGGCTTTTCTTCATCGATAGATCGATACTCTCATTATTTTCTCAGGACAGGGTAGCCCCTTTTATATCTTATGCGCTAACATTGTCCACACCGAATATTAGAAATATAATAGCTTCCCATACTATCATTCCCTATCACCGTACTCCCTGTACAAGTTGCGGCATGCTGAAATAGACCAAGTGCATAGCCACTGAGTGATCTGATGCCTCAGGCCTAAACTCTTTCTGTCTTGCCGGCGAATTTCATTGGTTAGTAAATCTTGGGCTACAAACCCCACTTGGAACCCACAATTTTAGATACTTAGACTAAGTCGAACTTAAAAAGACATTACTGGTAGAATGTCTGTAGTCCGATGATCCTGCCTGAGTGATCGCCTTCCGCGGAGCGGGTCTGATATCTCTTCTATTAAATTTAGAATAAAAAGCAATCTTCGCTGTCGGTAAAAGCCCCTTCTGCTATTAGGGATATCTTATTTGGGGATAAGTAGGAGGTGTGGTGTGGTAATGATTAGTTAGTTGCCCTATCCTTATACTGTTGTGGCTTATAGGGCGACACATACTGATAGGATGAGACGAGGCTAAACCTGGTGGAGGATTGGATGATACAGTTCATGCGTACTTCTACCTCTTGCTGGGGGAGGAAAAAGGTATTGATCCGCCCGAGAAACTCCTAGTGCAATTTTCAATGCCCTGGCTGTTTATTGGTTCGAGTTTAGCCATTTTCTATGACCATTAACTGCTTTTTTTGACCACGTACAGATAAAGAGACTGTACTCGAAGAAGCGGCTGCGTGATTGAGAAGTCTTCCGAAGAAGTAAATGTATTTGAGAACAAAGTTCTGTGATAGAATATGATACAATATGAGTGGAATGGACTTAAGCTTGATGTTGTTTCTTGACCGGTCGAGCGATACTCTTCCATTTTCTGAGGACAGGTTAGCTGTTTTCTAGATTATGTTCTTATGTACTACATGCTGTCGAGACTGAATTGCGGTGACAAAATAAACAAATGAACCCATCGATACCAACGTTCCCTATCACTATGCTCCCTACACTACTAGGTACTGACTGCAGAAAATGAGTGCTTAAAATAACATCTCAGAGCAGGCTAATAATAATGGCTGTGTACTTAACGTGATTAAAAGTCTTTCCGACCTAACTCTCTTTGGCTTGCCGACGTTGGGACAGAAAAGCCACATTCTAGGTCCTGCGGATACTCTTGGGCACGCAGGCCTATTGACATGCCAGCGCCACATACACCTACAATTGATTAGTTTCAGGTCTAAGCTCTGTTTGTCTTGCCGGCGCTCCACACTCTATTGTCAACAAACTGATCAAGAGAACTAAGTAACTCCTGCAGATCTATGATGACATCCGACCGACTCCGATCGGCGCTACCATCCTGATATCCCTTCTATTGGATACGCAGGGTCAAGAATGAATAAAACCATCTCTGATGTTGGGAATTCAGCAGGGGCTGATGCCTAGCGGTCGGCTGTCCGGCTCTTCATGTTCTTGATGAATTCCAGAGTCGAGACAAGGCAGCGAGATCGTTTACAAAATGGGGTAAAATCTGCGCATCGATTCGTTGCCTTCTTTCATAGTCCCGCACAGGACATCTTTTGGTACCCTGCTTGTCATTTGGAGGTTTCCTACGTGGCTGCCAGGGGTCTCACGGACCGTTCTCAGCAAGACGCCACCTTTGGGGCCTGCTGGCCTGTCGGGTGGAGAGTGTGGGAGGGAACTTTACATATATGTACAGATGGACTGTTATCAATTGCCGCGTTGCGTTGCTCTTCTTTTTCATCACTTGGCATTCTACACTTACTAGTACATACTATGGCTGCGTTCAACCGAGATTCTCCCACCAGCCTCGTCTGGGACCCTCATCTTGTCGATGTGTTGAGCTTCTACCAGAGCAATGCGCAAATGGCCCCCATCGTCCCTGGAGGGCCACCAGCGCTACCTGTCAACTCTCAAGAGATGCCGACGCCTGGAGTGCAGGTGGAAAGTATGGGCAAGACACAACGCGACGCAAGGATACGTGAACTAGACGCTAAGATCAAAGAAATGGAACGCGAGTTGGAGCAACTCAAACGGCAGCCCGAATCTTCCGGAGAGATAGCCCCGCAAGCTCAGATGTTGCGTCCAGAGCCAGCCGCTATCTACGTTGGAAGTCAATTGCACGTTATCAACTCCGGACCTCAGTGGGTCGGTCAGCAAATGAATTTGACTCTGCAGAATCCTTTCTCGTCCTTTTCCTATGACCCGTCCCCTGCAGACTACGACCCTGCATACGAGCTGAATTTATCGAAAATAGATTCTGCTGGGCAAGAAGTTCTGGCGAGTTCAGTCAGCGCAGTCGTCTCAGAATTTCCTCGTGAAATGGAACGGTCCATACTTGATGCCAATCTTCATCTGTGCGATGATACAAACCCACTAGAGCTTGTTGCACCAAGTCAAATGGTAATACCGGACCCTCAAATTATACCAGATACACTGGAAAACGATGCTTCTCCGACTCCTGCCCGTGCCTTGAGTATCAACCGAAATGCAGTGCCACAAAAGATAATTCAGAGGTTGGAGGCTGGGAATGACAGTGTCGATAGTTTAAATGAAAGATATGGGACTCAGGTAAACGCCTCTGGTTTCATGTGTTTCGATAAGAACATGTCGATTATCGAAGTCAAGAGGACTCGAACAGACAAACAGAGGAAAATAATACGTGCCGTGAGGAAAACTGGCGCATGTTTCCGATGCCGGATGTTGAAAAGAAAGGTACGATTTGCATCATATTTCTTTTTGCTGGCATGTTAACCATCATTCTTGTGTATAGTGTTCCCCCGAGAAATATTGCGGAAGCTGTCAAAAAGCAGCGCGTGCAAGTCATATGGGACCTGGTCCTTCTATCTGTGTGAGACTCTCCTTTATAGGGTGTAATATATTCTATCATGGTATGTCGCCTGATACATGGATAACACCGAAAGTTACATACTGATCTAGGTCCCTAGGCTTTAACAGTGCAAATCGTACCCTGGGTTCTATTAAAAGGAGGTATTGTAGAGAAGGACAAAAGTATACAGAACCGATGGGAATTTTCGAAATAGTCTTGTCGTTGCTTTACGGTTTTAGATATAGCATGCGAGAAGACCCCATTTGGAGACCCAGAGAAACGGTGGAGAGTCTGTCACTCCTCGGCACAACAATCCTTGCATATCTCGAGTATTCCATGGACCTTCACCGGCTGAGCAATATGTCAGGAGTGAACCGTATGTCATTGATACTGAATTCACTGATCACCATCATGAGTGTTTGCCTACTGCGGAATACATCCTACTGGGAAGACGGAATGAAGAACATGATGCAGCAACTTCTAGGTATACTTCTGGCATGTACTGAATTCATATCATCTAACACTCGTCAACTGTGGAATACAAATTGTTCAGGAGAGTGTCTAGATCTGGGATACCGTTGCGTTTTTTTTTTATTTATGTCCATCGAGCACGAGGTGGATCCTCCGAAACAGAAGTCTGAACATAACAATCAAGGGAACCGTGTTGATTTTTACTTTGAAAGGGCATTTCTCGGGGAAGAGAGGCGAGAATTATTCGTCTATCTGGAGCGGCCCGAGTATTATGACGCATTTATGCGAATTTTACGAACATTTTTCGAAATTCACCGGCCGGCTATCGAACGTGCATTGGAGATTCATTTTTTATCAGAAGAAGAAAAAGAAGTTTTGCAATCAGAATAGTCACATTTCAAGTGAGCATTGCCTGGAAGACACAATAGTTCACTCACAATCTCAAAATCAATTCGTTAGGGCATGGTGGAGGTTCATAAAGAAAAAAATTATTATTGAGATTCTATTATCTTTGTTACTATAAGACTAGAACCCTCGCTATGCTAAACATATATTCCTAGATGCCTTGTTTCTTAGGAAAAGATCTACATATTGATATAAGATATATAGATTCTTTTCTTCTTCTTCTCTTTTTCTTCCTAAGCTACGAGAGAACTAGAAAAAGCAGTCATAAACGAGATTAAATACTCCAAGCCCATTATTCAATAGTGATAATTCCTTTCTTGAATAACCCCCCCCCCCCCGGCACAACGAATTTCAATTTAGAATCGCATCTTCTACTCAGTAGAGATGAACCATGAGGACCGATGAAGATGCATCATCGTACGTTGACCAAAAGAGATCACATGATGAATCGAATCTTTATGTATCTACATATGTTCTTTAAACCTTCCTAATTTCCACCTGGTCCATTGGTACATCCTGGCTTTGTCCCTTGATATTTTTCCTTTTCGAGTCTTTCAGCAAATGTGATTTCATTAGATCGAGTCTCATATATCCAACGCAGCAACATGGATCGATTTCGGGAAGGAAGAACCAAAACTGATTGGTTGATAGAGGTGGAAGGGGTCAGGCCTTGATTCTGGGCCCTATTGCGTTTATATATTAGTTAAGTACCCACTTGGAAATATATTATAGGGGGCGGAGCTTTACCCTTCTGACGGCGACGATGGATTAACCACAATAGAGGAAGGTTTCCACTTTGGAGGCATAACTACAAAGTCTTCTGAAGACGGAAAAGATATTTTCAAATAAGGTTCTCTGAAACCATATAATATGAATAGAACGGACCTGGGATTGATAGGTTTTCTTGATGGATCAATCGATACTCTTCCATTTTCTCAGGACTGGTTGGGTCCTTTTATATCCTATGCGTTGCATGTCCACCCTAGATATTGGTAAAAAAAAAAAGAACTCAAGCCTCCTGTACTGTGATTCTCATTGGAAGGTACCTATAATTTAGCCGTATTCAGAAAATGCTCGCATAGAATAGGTTCTAACGCAAGTTGTGTCTACATGGCCATAGGTCTATATGCTCAGATATCAGCGTCTAATTGGATATATACTAGGTATCACCTGCAGAATTCGCTAGGTCTAAACTCTTTTTGTCTCTCCGTCGCTGGCAGAGACTTGGCATATGCGGCCTAAGGTCTTAGTTACTCCTGCCCGACCAATTCAGTTCCGTGGAGAGGGTTTGATATCCCTTCTATTTTGCGAAACCCCGCAAAATTGCGGTTTCACGCAATTCAGCGCAAAGTCTCACCTGTTCTAACTCCGCAGAGGTCAGTGTCCATTAGGCCTTGCCGTTCCACCTGATAAGTTTGCATACAGGCATTTGAGGATTAGGCTTATAATCATGTCCCGTATATCGTCTACATATGGAAGGCGACGCAATCATTTGCAGCAGAGGGTTAAAGTTACATACCGACTCGTTGCCTTCTCTGTTTCATAGCCCATGGTACCAACTATTATTGGTGCGAGTCCAGCTATTCCTCATGTGGTCACGAGGAGTCACTGACCCATCCCCGACAAGGCTGAATTTTTGGGCCTTCCTATCTTGTCGGGTTGAGGTTACCTGTCAAACATACGGATGTAGACGGAGATGTGACCCCATCTCTGCGGAAGGATGGAAAACCCTCTTGTTATCAGCTGCTCTTGCTGGGGGACATACGGCGGATTAGAAGCCAATGACCTTGTGTACAGGTCGTGGTTAGGTAGGAAATACCATGGATTGAGTGATGAGAGAGGGCGTTGAATTTCTTAATACCCATTCAAAAGTGTTCTCTAGATACTGATTATCAGAAAAGCAGTAAGTTGGGGATCTCATTACGACGTTTCTCCCAACAGTAGTCAATAAGCAATATCGAAAAACATTTGGGTGAAATCTGAACGGCTCCTCAAAGCATTGAGAAATGTAGGCAGATAGTTACATGACTAGCCTGACTGGGTATGGTTTAATCATACAATTGTACGATTAAACCATACTAAAATGGATTAACGACCGTACTTCCACAAGTGTACGGAGGGATTGAAGGTATGTTAGCTCATTAGCTTCTGGAACCAGATTCATTCCTGAATTCAGCCTTGCTGTCTCTGATTCTCATGGGAGGATCGCAGAATAATGTTTAGAGGAAGTTCTGGGGCTGAGCTTTAATCCTAGCTGACGATGAAGTCCGACACACAGAATGAATAGAAATATAGAAATAAGAACTTACGCGTAGGCGAGATATCTGATTATTAAATAATAGGTATAACAAGAAGAGAATTCACATCTCAATTGAGCATGGTCTGATAGACACAGCAGTTCATTTACAATCTCAAATAAATTCATTAAAGTTTATGATCTGACCTGGCTATTATCCAGAATCTATCAATAGCATTTCTTCGTGACTGCTGCTTGTATCTCTTAAAAGCAAATTCCCACACTTTGAATAACCAGTGAATCCTATGTCTCTGTGAAAAAGAATATCTGACCGTCATAACTATTCCCCCATTTCTGCTTCAATAATATCCTTCAATAGCACTGTCAAGTGGCTCCAATTCTGCCCACCATCCATCATCCGCTTCAGCTTCAACCCCGTGATGTCTCTTTGTCTCGGGCATCATTTCTTTCCCATCATTCGCGCCATCGATCATATCGTAGCCTCTCTTCTTGCAGTTCATCTGGTTTCCAACTCCATTCTCCTGACCCTGGAGAAGAAGCTCAGAAGTAGTTGGATCTCCAGAGACGGCTCTAGACGACGCTTCAGCCGCAGCAGAGATCCAGTCTCCCCAGAAAGCCAACATCACGTTCTGCGCCTGGTAGATACTCGGCATAGTCTCCAGCTTAACCTGGACGAAAGTGTCTGAGAGCTTCGCCAAACCCTTGGCGAACATAATGTACCTCCCGACGGCGTCACGAGCATCTTTAGCGTTGAGGACTTGAGAGTATGCATTGTGGCGAAGGAGCGTTTCGACCTTGGACTTGTAAGCACGACGGAGGTCCTCCTGACGTAGACCCATGAAACGAGGAGATTGCAATTGTGCGTTTAGAGTTGACAAGTATCGTGCTGCTGCTAACTTGATCGTGTCTGCTCGATCGACTAGCTTCTGTCGCTGGACCCAGATGTCTTGGATGTGTCTGTGGAGTTGAGCATATCCGCTCAGTGCCATCCAGTATTTCTTGCGGATGTTTGCTAGGTTCATGATGGCCTCGAGGGTCTCCGGCGCTAGGAGCTCCTTGGCCTTGTTGAGGACGACCTGGAGAAGCATGTAGTCGATCTGTGGACCCGGCTCACCGGAGAGTGGAGGAGGTCTGTTTTCTGCGAGTCCACGAGGGGTCTGTTCGAGGGCCATGTAGACGGACGCAGTGAGAGTAGCAGAGTTGGAGAGGATGTTGTTCAGCGGAGCTGGGTTGGGGAGTTCGTTGATGGGAAGAGTGAACAAGTCCGCCATCTTGATATTGGTTTTGGAGTTTGATTCTTGTATTTCGCTTCGATTTGAGAAGTGGTAATGGTGTAGGTAGTTCAGGAGGTGGCTTCTTGAGATTCAGTAAAGCAGGAGGTTGGATGTCAGAGGAGAGCATTATGCGCTGGACTTCACTGGCTGAACTGCTGTCTGTCTGGTCAGTATTGGAGGCCTCCGGGGAAGTAGCGGTGGCTGGGAGTACGCGCAGTGACTGCTTGATGTTGGTGTTCTTTTGTCTGATATCGTGGTCGAGGACTGTATATGTACTTATTATGTACTCATATCACCATCCTCCAGGGCTTCTGGGACAGCATACTTAGCTTATGCCATCTCCCAGAAGACCCATCCCCTCTAGAAGGGATTTCTTGTTTCTCTATATTGCTACATCTGCTTTCACATCCTCCGTAGCTGGCTCAAGATCCAGATCTACCAGCCACGGAGCATTCACCGGAGAATAATTCACCGTCACAACGCTCGCATTCACAAACAACGTCTCGTCCCCAAACTTCAGCGGCTCTTTGCCGCTACTGCTCAGATCGACATACGCACATCGATCCTCAAGCACTTGCTCTGGATCCTGTTTGAGTGGAGTTGACTTCTTAGTCTCCCAGTCTGTCCGTACCGCACCATATCCCTCGTGGATATGTCCAAAGACATGCAATCGTGGCCTTGCCCGCACATCCGCCCTCAGTAGATGCTCGCAACCAACGTTCCCTCCACCAACGACCTTATCTAGAATACCGTACGGAGGACCATGAGTCAACATGATATCGACATCCGGAAAATTAGGTACCGGATTAGGAGCTTTGAATTTTGAAACCGGAGGCGATGGATTAAACCGGTCGACGTTCCGTTCATATGCGAACGCCCATCTGCAGAACTCAGGCTGATACGGCGACGAATATACCGTGAACTGAGCGCCATTCTTCAATCTGAACGTCTTTAGCCCTTCTTCCAGATAGATGATCCCCGCATTCCGCGCCTCTTCGCCCGTATACATCTGCTTGATCTCCGCAGGGCTCTCGATGCCATTCGTCCCACTGCCCCCGCCCCATCGATGTCGATTATAGCCAAACTGCGAATAATACTCCTCATCCAACGTAATGTCATGGTTTCCAGCAATAACGATCTTGACCTCCGCATCTGCCTCCTTCAGCATGTCCAGCATCTTGCGGTGTTCGACTTTGTGTCCAACCAAGGTGATGTCACCGGCGTGGAGGAGCACGTCCGCCTTCGGCAGCGGATAACGATAAGCGTTCGACGTCTGCTGCGGCGGGTTGGGAGGATGGGTGTGCGTGTCGGAGATCATGCATATTCGCGTCTTGATGCCTGGTATAGTGCTCATCTTGTGGTGATTTCTTTTCCTTGGCTCTGTTAAGTGAGCGAGTGTATGATGTCGGTTGTGGTAGAGGTGAGCGTTCTTGGATCAGGCTACAACTTGTGGTGTTCCCGCTGACGTATCGGGTCGATGAAATGCCGGATAAAGAACAGAACATGCAGATCCTTTAAATCTCATAATACACGGATAGAATAAATAGCATTCAAAGTCTGGAGGTATATCGCTCCACGTGGTCGGTCTCAGTTGATTTATAGGCCGTTCTCGGAGCGAAGAGCGATTACCGATAAGATGTACTCCTCGGACTAACGGTAAAATATAAGACTGAGATCCTAGAACTACATAAACAGCAGACGAGACAGTGAGCAGCAGACTACGGCGGAATCACTGTCAGACAAGAGAATATGGTGATGACTCGTCGTCCATTTATTCAACAAGTCGAGAATCGAGCATGTACACCCGGACAAAGTCCCGAGAATACTGTACTACTCCGTAGATAGGCCCGTCCCATGCATATGGAGACAGTCTCGACCGTTTGATACTACGGTACTGGAGACTGGCATTTCAGACAAATGAATGGGCGTACTTGCTAACGGTGAGACGACTTACTCAAGACCTGATTCATTGTTTGGGCTACTGAAACTGACACTTGATTTTTGAGACGTTAAATAGCGGTAGTAACATGCCTACACCTAGCAGGATCCCCAGCAAACAATATTGTGTGGATACAGCTCCCAGGAGTAACAAGCGTAAGAAACTGAAATCATTCCGATTGGTTCGACAGCTCAGAGCTCTACAGACATTGCATCCGCGGATGCCCAGATCATAAGAATTTTTCTGGAAGTAATATTGCTGACAAGAAACTCCGAAACCACCCTTTTTACCCGTCGGTCCTTTACTTCCTGATAGCACGCTGGTAGAAAGCCAGCTCCTCACCCTCCAGAATGTAACCGTCAACACGGCCGCTCTGACCGGGGCGGGAAGAAATGACAGCGTACAGACGACCAGCTTCGAACTGTCTCTCGAGAGCGGACTCGACACGGCCGCTGGCGGCGAAGCGGGCGGCCTGCTTCTTCTCAACGGACTTGCTCTTCTTCTCCTCGGTGGTCTCGGTGGCCTTCTGGCGTCTTCGGCCGAGGGGCTGGCCGTAGTGAGCCTCGTACCATTGTCTGAAAGGAGCAGCGTCGACCTGGACGACAGCGGCCTTGGTGAGGGTGTTGGTGCGGACCAGCTCGTTGTTGGAGGGGTGGTAGGCGACCACGATCACGCGGACCTTGCGGGAGATGCCCTCAGAACCCCAGGAGAAGTTACCGGAGTCGAGACGGAGGGCACGGAACTTCTGGTTACCACCACGAGTGCGGACGAGGTGGATTCTCTTGGTGCCAATACGGGTGTTGGCAGGCTGGCGACCCTTCTCGAAGGCCCTGTATAGAAAAAGATCGATCCGTCAGAAACCACACATAAGAAAAACTCCTCGACACCCGCACGCCTGATGTCTGCAATGTCTCAATGTGTGCCATACCTCTTCTTGCGGTAGAAGGCCCTCTTCGCACCGGTGGCCGAGCGCTTGTGACGGGAGTCGCGAGAGATACCCATATTTGCGGTTGATGGACTGGACTACTGAGAGGTTGAATTCGATGTCAGCAAGCGATTCCCTTTAAGAAGAACGACAGTAAAATTTCCTCTCGATGATGAACAGAGGAAAAACTTCGTGGACAGGTGATATCGGAAGGCTTTTCTCTTCTCCTTTCCCCGCGAGGACTCTTTTGCTCCATGCTCTCTTGCCCTTTGCTTCCTCCGCGAAATTCGATTCGACACGATCAACCTGCCGCGGAGTATCACCCGCTCACGAAGTTCTCCAACTTCGTTTCGAGGGAATGTAAATGGCGACAACGACATTGAATATACTGACCTCGTAACCTGCAGTCCTTCACCAGAACAACGGCGCGGGCAATGTGGGTGGGTGGTCGATTGTTGAGTACTTGTCGTCGGCTGTCTTGAATTTCGCAGTGTGGCTCGCTTGTCGAAGATGCCCTACCCGAAAGTGCGCGCTAATCCGCAAACGGACTAGCGCATAACACGCCGCCAACCGAGATTCTCCAATTCGTCCACCACTAAGAAAGTAGCCTTGTTGACACTGATGTTTCTCAAGTACTGCACTGAGAGTTATGAACTTTGTTAAAAGGTTCTCCTTGTTCAAGTGTCGTGTCATTCTTCATTGAATATCTAATCTATACCTATAGAAAGAATTATTGCTATTGACTACCAAATTATCACCGATCTGCCTAATTCAGCATGAATCCGACGCTCCATCTACAAACGTGCACCAAGCACGAGAGCAACTCTATATCTATGACTTCACCGGCCGATTCAGCTTCTGCTGCTCCTTCTTCGCTGTCTCCCTCCTCACAATCGCATCGAATCTCTGGAACGCTCCAAATCCCTCAATAAAGCAAGACGTCATCCACGTCCACCACAACCCCGACCCGACGGGCACGCGATGCGGCCTCAAACGATAGAACGCCATATAACTCGCCTCGCACACGTGGATCCCAATCATCAAGGAAATCATAAGTGGCTGTATATCGTAGCAGAACAGCGCGAAGCGCGGCACATACTTGAAGACGAGATCGTAGAGCGTCGAGCCCGGTAGGAAGTTACTCCGCAGCGAGAAGGACACGTAGGTGGAGAAGCAGAGGGCGAAGATCACAGCATGGAAACCTCGAGGCGCGCGATATTCTTGTACTCTGATGTCGGAGAAGCCGAGACTGCGGAGACAGTGATTGTGCATGTCGACCAAGCGATGGCGCGCGTCCATGAGAGACTTCATCGGCGGGTCGATCGGGACGCAGTAGCGCGTCCCGTCGGCGGTTTTGATCACCATGTCGGAGAGGCTGACATCTTCCAGAGTGGGAGATTTGGCTGTAGAGGAGCTGAGGCGGTTGTAGACTTGGAGGTAGAGCGTGAGGGAATCTTGATGGTCTGCATTCATGTGCGTGATGATCATCTGTTTGGCGGCTGCCAGTTTCTCGTCTTCCGCCATAGTCAAAGGGATTGCTTTTGTTGCAGTAGAAGTCGATGAAGCAGGACGATAGACAGTATTTCTAGGAGAAGACACTGAAATGTGAGCGAAAGTAGTCCGGTTCCGGGATGGATGAGATGGGCCGATGTTCTTTAGTAGTATCGGAGGTGCATCGGCGTTGCCAAGCTCATCCAAGGTGCCTCACCTCGGCTTTCCATGTATGAAATCCCGGACTTAGCGGGTGATCTTCTCTGACCATCTCAGGAGAACAACTTGATCTCGATCTCACAAGACCATTTCCCAGCTGCACAATCGGTGCAAGCTCTTCTGGATCCTGTCGCATCAAGTATTTCATAGTTTCACATGATTCTCTATCATTATCTCGAAGACTTGACTGCACATGGAAATTCGAGGTGGATCCTGTCATCTACTTGTCGTTCTCAATTCTTCCAGCAATCCTACCTCAAATCTTAGACAGGATTCAGCGCTTCAGATAGAGTTAATTACCTCGGTGAAACATTCCGTCATTCCTTCTATTCCATTGTTAATTGATAGACACTAGTAAACACCTAGCCCCCTTCCCCTATTACTACAGCAAGTAGCCACCTAACTGGCATTTCGAAATCCTGATGGGCTACATTAGAGAATCATCAGGTTGCACCTGCATCTCTGCTCTTCTGAACGATTATGTCCTGCATATGACATGACAGTAAGATAAGGACAATGCGGGTTCTGTTATGCCCTTTACGTGTGTATCTATAAAGGAAAGAACGTTCACAGTAGAGATTATATTGAATTTCTAGCAACTGAAGAAGGAGCGGGGCAAAATGCGTAGCGTGGGTGTCGCTTCATATCACTCCGCGTCAAAATGACATATGATATCTTAAAGCAATGGATATAGCATGAACCAGACTTGATAACATATACATGTGGAAAAATGAGGCTTGAAAAGGTACGAACAGGAAAGAAGAATTTGTGATACCATTATATCCCTAATGGTGGACAAGGTTGTATGAAGTACACTTTTTTAGTTCCTATGATCTGAGATGTTAATCATAGTTCATCACATAATAGGGTAGGACAAAGGTAAGGGGAACACATACAAGAGTCCCAGAGTCAGATCACCATGGATCTTGGCCTTCAGCTGGACTTCGATGTCGAGGTTCAAGTCCAGTCTCAGCCGCAATTGTTCCTCCTTGCCCTCGTCCTTATCCTCATTTCTACCGCCCAGGGCACCACCGACGGCTTTGCCTGCCGTGTCGGTGACGCCGTTGACGGCCTTACCGGCCGTGTTCTGGACGAGTTCACCAGCACCGTTTAGAGTGTTCCCAACATCGTCAAGGCCTTCGAGAGGACCGGCAACGCCCTGCTGCTGGCTACGACGTTGGCGGCGGGTGCGGTTGCGTCGGCCACCGGAAGAATCTATATCGGGCCTCGGAATGTCTTCGGTATCGGAGTCGATCCTCTGAACTGGTCTGGAGCGTCGCTGTCGGTGAGGCTTGCGCTGAGGCTTGTGTTGGGGTTCAGGTTCAGGTTCCTGTTCTTGGTCCTGGTCTTGCTCTTCTTGCTTCATGTCCTGCTCTTCACCGTTGGGCTGGGCTTGTTCCGGTTCACCATCCCGCTGGTTGTCAACACCGTTGGCCTCGTTCTCTTCAGGCTTTTGCTTCTTGTTCAGCTTAGGCGGCGTCCTCTTTTGCCTCTGCTGTTGTTCCTGCTGAGGTTGGCTGCTTTCTCCGTTCTGGGTGTCGACACCAGGATTGTTGCGCTGCTCCTTGTTCTCTGTTTCTGCCATATTGAAAAGAGAATCAAATCAAATTATAAGCAAGGGAGTCTGCGATAGGAACTTAGAACAATAAGATGGACGCTCTGCGTTCTGTAATTAAGGTATAAGTATCATACAAGGTCGCCTAGACTAGATAAAATGAGGTGCATTCCACTTAGATACAAATATCATCCATGCAAACAATGCTTGATCTGCTGCCCGCCGTCTACGTCAGATGCAGCTAGCCATTATGAAAATGACCAGAACATCGCCTGTAGAAACAGCGTCAGGCTCTCCACCACGAACTATAGAGGGCTGTGACAGGGCGGAGGGACACCCACGCGCGGCAGCCATGACGTCCTCTGCTTACGAGGCAACGTGGGAGGATATGCAACCATGAGAGATGTGGGAGAACAATCCTGTTGTCCTGCAGGCAGACCCCTGGTACCGGGCCCGATATGACAGAGGTGGGAAGGCGAAAGCAGACTGGAGGACAGCTCAGACATGGTTGATAACTGGGGTTGGGACTGGAGACGCATGCCATCTATCTAGTCCGTGTATGATCATGTTTTATTCCTAGAATAGAAATTCATCGTAGATGTGATGGATCATACTTGACTCCTGAAGGGATGCAGCAGCGTGACGGGCATGCAGGATTCCTTTAGGACAGGAAAGGGCTTAGGGTTCAGGGCTCAGAGCGGGGCGGTCCGAGAGCGATCCCGACAGCTGCCAATTGTAGTATCTTTCCCGAATTTCTTTGATTTTTATAGATTTCTCAGGTTCTAGATATATCAGATGCGTGATTTGGTGCATGTTCTTACTGTCTCATTTTCATGCTGTCTCAGTTGCTATAACACTTAAAGGTCTAATTCGATGTGGCTGCTGATCTGGAACCTGCAGACGAGATTCGCAATGGATCAATATGATCGGCCGGTTAAGACATCCGAGCGTCTTCTCCAGCAGGGTCCAGTTCAATTACTTATGCCCAGTCGGAGAATTCATCAACCGGTCTCCCAGTAAAATTGGCCCCAGAGCCTGGTTGAGTCGACGCAAACGTCATGTCCGGATGTCATCACGACCATCCTGTCCAGCCCCCTCCGTCAATAACCAGGCCAACAATGATAGCCATTTGGGACGGATGATATCGTAGTTGAGGCCATAGAGGAGATGATCACCTCCACAGACCACCTCCTCTGGCACACAGGGTTTAATAATAGTTCATAGTTGCACATCATCTGGTAGTACTTGAGTGGTTTTTGTCCCTTGTGATATTATTCCAGGCGACTGAACCATCGACCATTCTATATTGATACCTATCTACCAATCCTCTAGACGATCATCTCAAATATTCCTATCCATCTTTCACCCCTACATCGTCTTTCTGAAAACTAAGATACAATGACGACCGTAGAGAAAAAGAGACAACAAGCTCCTGTCGAAGAGGACGATGTCTCCTCATCCGGCGACGACTACTCCTACGATGACTACGACGACTACTCAGAGGAAGAATACAGCGATGAGGAAGAACCGCAGCCCCAGCGCCAGCAACAGCTACAACGGCGACCACAACAGCTGCAGCAAATCGACCCCAACTACCAAGGCATGAAGACAGCATCACCAGAGTCAGAACGCAAAGCAATGCAACCCTTCGAGCGCATCGGACCACCAGAGACCTCGATGAATGGACCCGTCACCTACGCGCGTGCCCAGCGTGGAGAGATTCCCATGCGAGAAGGCAACCCCGACCAGAGACTGAAGACGGCTGAAAACAACCAGAATTCTCTCGATGACGAGGAGGGGTTGAAGCTGAAGCTCGAGTTGAATCTGGATATCGAGGTCGAGCTGAAGGCTAGTATTCATGGTGATTTGACTTTAGCTTTGCTGTGAGTTTCTCTTCGTTTTTCGTTCCTGGCTTCTGTATCCTTTGTATCTCTTCTCCTACCCTGGTTATCACAATTCACTGGATAGAGCTTAGAGTTCTAAAGGTCTTGAATAAATGCAGTGCATAGAGAAAAAAACAAATACCAAGTTTCACGATCGCTTCGATGAATACTTCGCGCCCATTCCCCTTTCTACCAACGACTCTGCACTGCACGATCGACATAGTCGTTTGATGTGGATGTGAATCATCGCTGGAATGTCGATTAAGGAAATCATATATACCGAAAGCGTCGACGGAAGCTATCCCGCGCCACCTCGGACAAAATTGAATTTTCCTCTGTTCCGACTCGGCTTAGTAATAGAAGGACCTTATGCACTTGATCTTCCTGTGGCAAGTCTCTTGTATTTTATTCTTATTTTTGCTTTTATACCTGTGTCTTTGTATTTTCGTCTCGTTGAGTTCTGTTCTATTTTCTACGTGGGTTACGTTTCTGTGATGAGAAGTTCATGAATTGAATACATAAGCTTTCAAAAGAGAATCTTACATCCTAATCCTTCCTCTTGCGAATAATAGGAGTTGTGTCGAATCCTGGGGCACGGAAGCATAGCAACTGCACTGGCTATCTGAAGTGCTAGATAGCTGCTAGCTACTCGCTAGACGCTTGCTTGAAGACTAGAATCTAAGGGGGAGAAGGGGGGTTGAACCCATATTTAGCCTCTAATTAGACAAAGAAGCTGGATCCTAGGAATCTAGTAGATTCCATAGTAATCAAGAATCTGCTGCAAACGGCGATATCACAGATCACCTATGCAGGTAAGCTTCTGGCGCCGACAAGTTGCAAAGATTATATAATCTCCCTTATTATTCTTCCAAGCACGTGTAGTACGTATCTAATCTACATCTGAGTGGACATTGATATCCATGAATGATCCAAAACAAAAATGGAAATAGTGTAGGTATATATCTAGCACATATGAAAAAAAGGAAAATGTTCTAAGTCGTCGTAAAATATCGAGAATACAACGGACGAATTCTACATGAGACGTTGATCACCAAACCCAACCTTACAGGCCTGCCACAACCATAAGGCCGTATCCGACTGTGACCACGACGCCAAAAGAGACCAAACTGGCGGGGATACCGCGGGTGAGGAAGTGTTGTACACGGAGGTAGCGTTGGCCGGTCTGAGGAACTTCCATCATGATGGCGGCTAAACACACGAGTTAGTGACGTCTCGAAATATAGACGCAAGTAGACGAAAGCGAACGGAAGAAATGACTTACTCATATTCGGGAATCCACTCGTCGGCAAGCCCATTGCGACGGAACACATGAGAGCGCTCGCCATAACAAGCAGATTCGGGTGTGGATCGTTCATTCCCACGCCAACTTGCTGTACGAGTGGCAGGATGATCAGAGCGGCGACGGTGTGAGAGATAAAAGTGGCCATCACGAGAATCAATGAAGCGAATACGAGAAGGACATTGTATAGGCTCAATCCATCCACCTTTTCGGTAATTCCTCCGGCAATGTTGTGCAAAAGACCCGATGAGGTCACTGACCTGCCCAGACAGAGACCACCGGCAGCGAGGATGATAATGGTCCAGAGGAAGTTGTTAAAATCCTCTTTGGTAAGAATACCGGTTCCAAAGAAGAGCACGATCGGGATAATGGCAATGACTCCCATGTCACCGAAAACGTGTTCGAGCTGATGGCTCACACACCATAGGGCGATCGTCGCCACGGTGACGATAGAGATGAACCATTGAACGCCAGTGAACTTCTCCTTGACAGCCCGAATGGGGACAATGGTAGTACCTCGTCCAGGATGGAAGGTGGCGAGCAGCAGGGCCCAGATCAGAAAGATCGAGATAATGCAGACGGGAAGCGAGATGAAGAACCATGTGCCCCAGCTGATACTGGGATACATGTTTTGAAGAGCGATAATGTTCTGAGGAGAGGCAATGGGTGACGCAGCGCCTCCAATGTTTGCAGCTAGAGCGATTCCCAGGACGAGTGCCTTGGAGAAGCTCGAGTCTGGGGGCAAGTTTCGTAGCAGAGGCTATTTGGTGTCAGAGAGGATGAATGGGAAAGGTGGCGCAGGGAAATATACCTGAATGATAGAATAGCACAGAACCGGTGACGCTACATTGCTAATCCACATACTCAAGAACATGCTAACGAACATGTTGGTAACGAGAACGGTCCGTGGAGTCGTTCCAGCTTTGCTGAGGACGAAGGTTGCCATCCGACGGGCAATGTCGTACTTCGATAATGCAGCGGCAATGGTGAATCCACCAAGCAACAGCATAATAACGGGCGTCCACATCGCCGCGAACACGGCAGCAGTCGCTTCTTTTGGCTCCAGGCGTTCGTGAGGCTTGCTCTCTGATCTCATGATACGTAGAACCACGACGAGAAAAGGAATCAGTAATGAAGTAACGAAGAGGGGAATGACCTGAGGAAATGCATTAGTATGCATCAAAGTAGAAGCAAAATGGGGATATCTACCTCAGTAGACCACAGCAAGCTGACGAGGACCAACATGGCAAGGCAGTTTTGCTGCTCGGGCTTCTCGAGAATTGGTATGTTCAGGAGAACAGCGAAAATGGTCATAATAGCAACCAGATACCCGAAGCTCAAACTACAGATCCATCCTGGAAGCCGGTAACGACCAAGAGGAGTCTTCAATTCTGTAGTGAGAAGCTCCGGCTCGTCACCCTGCCGTTGAGCACTCGAAGGGGACTGGTCTCCGCCCAACAAAGTTCTCCGAATTCCCATATTGGCTGCCTGTGCCTTCCTTTCAATTCCGATCATCTCTCTCCAGACAGTGTTCCGTTCCCACACGACGTGTTCTCGCAGATGCAGACGCAGTTCACGTCTTGCGAGCGGAATATCACCTTTGGTCACGATATCCGCATATACCTTCTCGACTTGAGCAATGTTCTCGTCAAGTTTCTCCATTGTCGAGTCCGTAAAGGGGTATGCGGGAGAAACCGTCGTGTTCATATACAGGCGGCGTAGATTCCGATCCAGTATTTTGTCGTGTTTCTTCAGCGCCTTCGAGAACCCCGTCTTGTTGAGTTGAATATACGACTTCAGCTCACAGAGAGATACATAGACACTGACGGCTCGTTTCTTCAGTGTTACCCCCGCGTTGTATAGTATCATGAACTCCGGGTCCTGTAAGTGGTCATCATGGAGTACCGGACGACCAATGGACCGTCCTTCTGAACCCAATAACCTTGAATCTCCTAGTAACCTTGAATCTCCGAGTTCGCTAGGATAGCCCTCGGAGTGGTCCCAATCCCGATCACGAGGAGATCGCGACCGGAAACGTCTTCGTGTTGCTGCCGTTGGTGACCCTTGCTGGTCTTCATCGTCACTGTCGCCATCTCCATACTCTTCCTCACCAACAGACTCACTGATAGTGCTTGCCCGTCGACCACGGCTCATGGTCGGGTTACGGAAGAGACTTCCTGGCCGTTGTCTTGAACCGAAGCTCAGTGCTCGTGCCTTGATCACAGTCTCACTCACGGGGTCCATATTGATGCCATCCGTGTCGGCGGCGTAGGCCTGCTCATCTTTCACCAACTCCTCAACTTCTCCAAGGATCTCCAATTCCTTGACCTGGTAAAAAGAACATATTTTCTCCAGTTCCGCATCCAGAGCCCGTCGGAATATCGTATCGGTGTCAACGGAGGAATCGAGAAGGGGAGCGGATTCGACATCTCCGCCATCTTGTCCGTCGGGCTGGTGTACCAGCTTTTCCAAGCTGTATATTCTGTTGAGAAAAGCACTGTCAGTAAGTCGACCATCATCTGAGGGATGTGAATTGTTTCTTGAACGTACAATTTCTTCAGATTGCTATATCCGATGTAGTGGGCACTCCAGTCCGGGACGGAATTGAACTGAAGACTGTGAGAAAACTTCATCTTGGCTTCTTTTCTCTCGCCCCGCGTGACTTGAACTCGGCGTTTGAGAGCTTCTTCCCAATATTTGCGTCGTTCAAGGGCCTGTTGATGAAGGCCTTCCGCGTCCTTTTCTCCGCGATCTTCACGTTTGGAACGTTGAAGCCCTTTCTCTGCGACACCTGCTGCAGGCGCACAATCCTGGTAGCCAGCCTCACGACTGTCTCTCTCAGCAGTATCAGATTCCCTGAAATTGGTAACCCCCCGGCGCTCCCCGATATGTGTCCGATCGACCGAATCGAAGTCGACGAGTTCGATACTCTGCGTGGGAGATGGAGCCACCGCAGCGTCGTGATCGGAGAAGGCACCCGCTGGGGGGAACGAAGACAGCCGGAGGCGTGCCACTTTCTCCGAAGCGCATTAATCGACACGTCGTGGAAGCGATGGTTGGAGGGTGTTCTGCGGTGGGACGTGGCCGTGAATTCGTTATCAAGGAAACCCCAGATTTAGGCTAGTTCGTGCTCGGGCGGCGACAGGCTGTCCACGTTCACTACCGAGAGGCCAGACATTCACCCCACGATCGGATGCTCATGTAGGGAGATCCTCCGCGCTTGATCGAAAGCTTCAATGGGGATAATGGCACGCGATGTGTCCGATACATCTGAGCGAGATGGCGTGAGACCAGCCGGTCAGAATCGTTGACAGTTCCTTAGTCTGGGCGCTATTCCGGTAACCGCCGCAGCACTGGCCAAGCTTTCGTAATGACAGTGACTCCATAAGTCCATACTACGTAGTAGTAGAGACTCCCTTGACGACAAAAAGGTCTTGGATCGTGTTCTATTCATGCTTTCCGAGGGAGCTTTATACCAACTCGCTTGAGGGATGGATAATCTCTTCCTCATCTATCCTTGCATGCAGTGAACTTGGTAGGCCAAGCATATCATTGGTCCATATGATAGATGGCTATGCGGAAAAGGTATCCTTCTCGAGGAGCCGCAGCCATGGATAATCTATCCAAGAATGAAGATTATTTTAGGTAATAATCTGAACGCAGCTGAAAGGAGAGGGGGCAAGGTTATTTTTATTCGATCCAGAGAAAACCCAGATAGAACACAACTTGAGGCACGTAGTCTCCGCAGACCTGAAATAACGATCTCTCAAACCTCCATACCCAGCAATTAAAACCAAACAATCTCCAACCCATCTCTCCCCTCTTCCTAACCTATCACATCCCACAAACCCAGACTGCAGACCACAAGAATTCAATTCAAGAATTACCCTCCAATATCCGTTCAAACTCCCCCAAATCTCCATCATCCGCCACCCACCAATAAACACCACCCGAATCCATCCAGCTCCACCGTGGCCGAGTCCAGACAGGATTAGCGCCAAATCACTCACCGTGAGCAAGAATGACTCATTCCCGCTAATCCTGATTCAACTGCTGTATTGGACGTTACGGTACAGATGTATTGCATAATGGACGGGGGTGGGACTTATGCAGATGTAGCCTGCTGGGATATGGTTTGCTAGGTGAGCACTTTGGTTGTCTTGACTGCAGAGATGCAAGACCTTAAATTGGTAGACATGGAAATTTAGAGGTGATGAGATCTGAAAATCTCTAAGACTTGTTAATAATAAATAAGTTCTATCTTGCCAGAGTAGCAAATCATATCTCGAAATTCTTTGCTGAAATACCCAATTGCATACCATAAGCCCGAGTAAGAGCAATATAAGAATAAGAATTGCTCATCCTTTGCAATCTTCCTACTACCTCCATAATCACGGCTTCATCCCTGTCATTTCAAGCCCTAATTACAGATAGCCTGCCACGATCCCAGAACTAGTCTCCTAGCAGCTATTAGTTCTCACGTCCTTCCATAATCACATGGGGAGGTCCCCTAGGATTGTGAAGAGCAATAAAGACAAATCATCACTACAAAAGCATCAAAGAATTATATACATTTAGTAATTATTCGTACACTAGCAGTACCATAGTATGTACGCATGATAAGAGTAGACATTGATCGAAACTTCTTCAACTAGATGATCTCTTCGAGTTCTGCAGATTTGTTATATCATGCTCTTCCGAAGGAAATCTATTCATGATATACCACACGTCTAATTCTCATGATCTTCAAGAGAGGAATACACTCTTAATTCGGCTGTCAAACCTGCTTATGGCTCTAATATCTTAGATACAGTTATAGTAAGTCGTTTCTATCACTCATCTACAAACAAACCCAAACCCAATCATGTATGGGATTCTTCACATATGGAGACAATCCTTAAACTCCCACAGCGCTATGAAGATACATTCCTACCATTCCCGATATCATCATCTATGAGGAACCCCGATAAGACCTAGGAAGAGAATGCTTTTCGGGGTTGAATTGGTGCCGACATCATCTGAGTGCTGTTTCCTTTGCTGTTTTTGGAAATTTGGACTTTTATTGCGTGATTGATGCTAACTTGTATAACGCAAGGACTCCTTATTAGGACAATATATAGGTTATGGTGATACGGATGACAAAAGAAGGGTCGTAGCAGATATTTTTCAAACGAATGAAATTACATTATCGTCATAATTTTTCTCGTAGTTATCAATCCATATCCAGAGACCTTTTCCTTTTCCCAGCAACTAATTTCCTCAACGCCTCCGTCTCGCCTTGATACCTCGCCAGTAGAACTTTCAGCTCATCTCGCTCTTTCGTAACCTTGGCTAATTCCGCTTCCAGATTCGCGACCCGATCCTGTTGCTTCTGGCGGAACCTACGTGCGGCAAGAGTGTTTCGTCGTCTCTTTTCAATGATTTTCTCTCCTTCTGAATTCTCCGCGCTTCTCGTACTAGGCAATGTGCTCTCATCAAACGACCGCTTACCCCGCCTCGTTAATTCGGCGACGGGTTCACGATGGGATGCTGAATTAGACGAAGAATAGCACGGGCTGGTTGATTGGATTTCGGAAGCAGATGTTTGGCAATGGTCGGTATGCGAAGGTGTCAAAGACGGCACATGATCACTATTAGCTGGTAGTAGGTTGCTGAGCTGGAATGATGGCAAAGATAGATGGTTTGGGGAAGGCCTCGAGGGTGAAAGGCGCTCAGCCCTCGGGTTGAACGCGGATGGTTGAAGGATAGTTCCAGTCATGAAATCTTGAAGCTCTGTTTCTATTCTATTTAGCAAGGCAATAAAGCATGAGGGTTCTCGTTTTCTCAACGAACCTTCCCTTTGAACTAATGGGCCCTGATGGGAATTTTCTCTCATCAATGATGAAAGAGGATCTTCAGCAGGAGAGTAGAAAGAATCAAGCTGACCAGAAAAATCAGAGAAATGCGGTTCCGCCAAATCTAGAGACAGGATCTCGCCAGACGAAATAAGCTCGGTCAGCGCGACCTCGCCAGCTTCAGACTGAGGAACAGATGCAGTCGTAGATGCAAGGAATTGGTCAAACGGCGTAGGGATTGAAGAGGTATCTTGAGAATCAAAAACACCAAACTGATCGAAAGAATACGATGATAAAGAAGGATGAGAAGACTGCGGTTGAAGTCCCGCCTGCGTCTCTAGATACGAATCGTCCCAGAGATCTTGAACGAGACCCGAGCAATCTAATTGCTGAGACGGGAGCGGGGAAAAACCAAGTTGAAAATCCGGATGAGACTGGGGCAGAAAATCGACAGAATATGAAGAAGAAAACGACTGCTGAAAATCATGCTGTCGTCGATTGAGATGGCTGGAAGAACACAGCCGCGGTGTCCTTGACGCAGTCGCAGGTCTGGACGCTGGCTGCCGGCATGGTCGAATAGCTAGGGGCTACCTAATAAAGGCCCCGAGGGCAGTGACAAAATGAAGATAGCACTGTGCGAGCCCTTCGCTTGGTGGTGAGGAGGAAAGGAAAGGAATCCTGAGAAGGATAATCCTAGGTTTATATGGTGCAGCTGGGGGCTGTAAGTGCTGGTGGAACGAGGAGTCGATATGTAGAGATGACTAATGTAAGACGAGGCGGAGCATAAAAAACGATCCATGACAATACGAAACTTACAGCGATCCTCATGCACGCAAAAGTGAACGGACCAATCAGTCGCCTAGGAAATACGGCATCTTCTTTCGATACTACCATAAAGTCCCATTTCTCTGTCTAGGCAGGACTATGCGTCGGGGGCAATGCGGCCCCTAGAAAGATGATAAGGACACTAGATCCATTGCGCACATTCCTGTCTCAGATAATCTGTTCAGCTTCTGAAGTTCCCCGTCTGAGACCATCCATTGGATCAAAATCATCAGACCTACGAGATAATGGTCTAGTTGCAGCGAGGCTGAGACGATTACTACTAGATGATGAGACACTGCAGAATCCAAAGCCATTATGAAGAGAATCGAGATATCATAAAGGAAAGAGTTTAATTCACTGCTATAGATATACACATGCAATGGCTGCTCTGAAGGGAATGGAATCTCCTAAACATACAAACGGCACACAACGCCTTATGTCCGTCCACCGTCAATAGTCCAGGTCATGACGGTATTGCTGATTAACTCTCACGAATTTATCGACCTCCAGGGGTGACATTTTTGAGGTTCGAACGGCCAGCAATACCAATCTTGTGCACCTGCTCCCGCTTGTCCCACACACCACTGCGGCCTTCAGCTACGGCGGTGAGCTCATTGGCAACTCTGACAGCCAGTTTGCTGTCGCGACGCCTGTCTGCAGCGTCAAGAATCCATTTGATCGCAGTGCGGCGGCGCTGGCGCAAAGCCAGCGGGACCGGGATCTGAAGAGCCGCACCACCACCAGCGATACCCTTCTGTTGTCGGATCTTAATGAGAGGGGCGACGGAGTCGACGATCAGAGTGAGGTAAAGAATGGGGTTCAGAGGGAGCTGGGGAGCAGGCGGTCCCGGAAGCAGACGGCGCTTGGGGTTAATCTGAGGCGGCGAGGCGCTACGCAGGTGGTTGAGGATGAATTCCATGTTCTGAAAAAGAGTAAAAGAGAAGTCAATTTTATAGTCGAATACATTTATAACAGGGTATCCCTTGATAAAACGTACCTTCTGTGCCATACTCAGCTTACCATCCTCCATAAGCAGCTTCGTGAACTGCTCCACCAACGGATCATAACGATGTCTAAAGTTCTCCGTTCTTGGAAGTGGTAGTTCCGGCATGTCAAACTTAAGACCAGGCTGCTTCTCAACAGCTTCTTGCGTTGCCTGAGCAATCATGTTGGCAACCACAGACACCGACTTATCATCCTGGCCGGCCCTGCCATTCTTCAGTTCTTGTTGTCGGAGTCCGGCTGAGGTCGAATATGACCGCGTGCCTTTCGATCCTTTGATCTGCTGTTGCAATACCTTCGGAGCGTACTTCTGGGCTTCTTCATCGCGGCTCAGGACCTGGGTCAACAATTTCGTCAGAGAAGTCCGTTGATCTGAAAACCCATGAAGGCAGACTATACCTCTTCAATCGGCGAACCCTGTTCCAATTCAGGGCTGCCTGGTGCAGCACCATCACACTTCTTCCCGCTCAGAATCTTATCGATAGCCGCAGCTTCCTCGCCGACATGAGGCAATGGATCCTGGGTCGGTCCCTTGGGCTGCTCTGAAACCGCACCTGCCGGGTTCTTCGCGCCGGAGCTGGACGAATTCATCCTCCGCTGTTCCCGTCCGCCAGACGAAAGTCCAACGAATCGGGAGATAGGTCCATTCTGTAAATTCAATCTAGAAGAAGCAGTGCAATTGTTGGCATAGCTGGAAAACGACGCGGAGGGTTGGCGGAGAGCGGAGACTGCACTCCGTGCGGTGAAAAGATTCAATCGTGGCGGCATCGTCGTCTGTCTCTTCCTGGGGAGTCCGTTCCGAAATCAATCGACAACGAAAGACGATATAGAGCCTCTCCTATCCAGAACAGGAGTGGATGGGAGAGGAAGCACTCAAGTCGATTACCTCGAGAAGCGCAGGCGTGCCGTAGTATTGAATTCAAGTTTCGCCGAGATTTCCAACTGGGAATGATTTTCCGCTCCGCATTCGCTTAGTCATCCGACTTCCAAAATAACGTAATCAACCACCGAGTCGATCACCCCTTGCCTCTAGGTCAAACGTTAAGCTTCTTTTCAGCCAAAACAACTGCATTTTTGAATAAAAATCTAGATAGTAATGCGATGAGGGCAATGGGTTCTTTTATGCCCTAGAGTATTACAATCGCTGCATCGCGGTGGAGCTCGTACAAGACGTTATTTTGTCATAGATAGTGATTCTGGAGGCATAGAAGAAAGAGCCTGTTCAGCTTGATTCCTCTTCCGTACAAGATCCTGACCTTCTTGAATAGAAAGGCCCTCTGTAGAGGTAATCCGACGATTAGATCGCTTCTTCTTCCGCAGTAATTCTTCAATTGTTGCGTAGATGTTGGTTTTCCTGGGCCAGAAGGACTCTGCCATTAATAGCCATTTCACATCCTTTAATAAGCTGATTTAAGCAGCTTTAGCAGGAGATGGGGACTCTGCGCACGAGTCTTGAGTAGCCTCTGAATCGTAGTTGCTTGCTTTTCTAGCTGCTTCAAATTCCGTGGTGTTTTTGGCAGAGAATTAGTTGACCGGCTCCCTGGTGGTGTAGGGGTCCTAAGTTGTATAGTAAATCATCCAAGCACTTCTTCTGGATTGAATAGGACCGAACCAATAGCTCTAAAGGCACTCTTGATAGTACCTAGAGTAAACGCTAGTGTACGAGCTTCAGGATAGATGTCTAGGAAGTCAAACTTGTCAATATGATTGATTTCTCGTCGTTGCTTATCCTGAACCAGGCGTCCGTATGCTCTCTTCAAAGGTGAAAAGCAGCTAACGTCAAGGCGTTGTAAATAAGCTGACGAATGAGCTGGAATACAGAGAGGAATAATATTATTCTCACTGCATATTTTATCGAACTCCGGGGTTAGATGACTGCCGCAGTCATCTAAAATAGGTAGGCGATTTGCCAGTCGTACGACTAGTAGTTTGAGGGATAAAGATCTTCTGTAGCCAACGTAATACATGGTGGTAGAGCCCATCCTGTAGAACTGATACATTCAATAGAGGTGACCCATTCTCGATTCCCAGGCTGGATAACTTGACGCCTGCCATATATCTTAGCTCTTGTTACTACCTTTGCAGTAGCAGTAAGGCCCATAGCATATCCAGTTTCATCAAAATTGAAGATATCCTCGTACGCGATTCCATATTACATAATAATGATTTATACACGGTCAAACCATTCTTTTATAATCTTTGGATCTTCGCATTTAGCCCGTTGATAATCGTACCGTCGAGAATAAGCAGTTTTCGATTCATTATGGAGTTTGATGAATTTGTAAACCCAATTTTGGCCGATAGGTTGAAAACCTTCAAAACATCGATTTGATAGAAAAATATTAGCCATTTCTCGAATATGAATTGGCCGGGAGATGCTCCACGTCGATCCATTGATAAAATCCATTGTATAAGCGATTCCTCTTCAGATTCAGCTAATTTATGTCCATTGGCACGCTTTTCAGACCGTGTCTTACGGCCTTCTAGACGATTTTGTAAAGTTGAATAGGGAACTTGAAAAACCTGTGCTGCTTATCGTACAGACTGAATTTGAGATTGCTTTAAAGCCTGAATTGCTAATAAGATCCTCCCCTCCTGCTCAACGAGAGTTTTTGAAGATTTATGCAGTTTTGGGGGCATGGTGGGTCGGTAGAATGTAATAGGTTTTCAATGCGCGGGCGAAAGCGTGAGGTGATCGACTCAGTGGTGTGATCGGCTCGGTGGTTGATTACGTTAAGGACCAAGGGTCTAAAGTATACATAGGGGTTGCTTGGATCTTCAAGGCAGAAAGATAGGTATCATAAACTCTGATCAGACTATGTGGTATAGCACTACTTTATAGAAATTCAGTGTTCCAGGGCAGAAGGTACTACCATAGACGACTTACCGGCAGCCAAAACTACGACACACAAAGGAACTGTATTTCAATAAGTCATGAATGGCAATCTAAAGTACATCTGACATAAGTGTCTAAACTGGGCGAGTTTTTACGCCCATTTTGACGTGCAGCCCCAGGCAACACATAAACCTATGACTACTTCCTCCGATGATCCGAGAAAGGGATCAGTGCTTCCTGAGAATACACACAAACCGTAGTTGACCGCAGCTAGACGGTTGAAAGCATCAAGAATACCGCTTCTGAAGCCGCAAATATTTAATAAGAGAAAGGATGAAAATCCAGACCGAAGAAAGATACAGGCGCCGACGAGCGGAAAACGCCAAGGGATAATATCAAGAGACCGAAATAGCGAATAGTGTCTCCGAGGGTGACACTGGATATAGAGGAGAGTAGCAAGTTTTCAACCACTGACCTCCAGATATCATACCGATTCACCTTTACTGAATAGATCTCGTCACAACGTCTGTGAGTCCCTAGAAGATACCCTTTCCAGTATTATCCGGGTAGATGTAGAACGCAACAGCAATAATAATGTACCTAGAAAGAGTTAGCGAAGCATAAAAACAGGAGTGAGAAGATAATATCACATACATTCCCAGGCACAAGCCACCCTCCAGATAGTTCGACTTGCCGTCCTGAATAAGGAAAGTAACCACCAGTCCGGAAATGAAAAAGGCCACAGTCTCGAAAATCTCGAAGTGGAGAGTCATTGGCTCGTTGATGATCCAGCCAAGGACCACCAGGAAGGGAGTGACGAACAGCGCAATCTGTAAGCTGCTTCCGATCGCAACACCGATGGCCAGGTCCATCTTGTTCTTCCACGCAACCACCACTGCCGTCACATGCTCGGCAGCATTGCCAACAATGGGAATAAGGACAAGACCAATGAAGGTCTTGCTCATTCCGGTCCTTTCCACAATACTATCAATGCTTCCGACGAGGTAGTCTGCACAAATAGCAACAATAATGGTCACGATAATGAGAACTACACCTGCCGCAAAGGGATTGAGCAGATGTTCCTCCTCCTCCTCTTGCGCTTGCTGATTCTCAACGTCCGTTGCCTCACCGCTCACCTCTTCAAAGAGGTCGGAGTGTGACTTCAGCTGGAAGTATAAGTACATGATATAGACAATCAGTAGAATTACTGCGGTACCATGAGACAGAAAGAGGATATTTTTGTCGGTGTCATAACCAGGGGCGGAAGACACGGCGGCGTGAAGTGTAGCCGGGATGATTAACGATGCTGATGCCACAGCCATCAGGGAAGACATGGTTGACGCCACAGTGCTGTTAAAGGTCTGCTCATGGTATCTCAGGCCTCCCACGAAGAAGCAACAGCCAAGAACAAGAAGGATGTTGGAAAGAATGCTACCAAGCATACTGGCCTGGACGACACGAATCTGGTGATCCTTCAGGGCAATAATACTGACCTGCGTCCGTATATTAGTAAATGACTATTCTTCTGAAGTCTCCATATTGCACGTACAATCAATTCCACGGCATTCCCGAAGGTAGCATTCATCAGACCACCCAGGGTCTGGCCCATCGTGACGGACAGCTCCTCTGTTGCAAAGCTCAACAAGGAAGCCAGCGGGATAATCGCGAAGAAATTCAGTACAAAGATGGCCGTTGGACTCCAATGGAGCGCACCCGCCACGATTCCAAGAGGGACGAAGACCAGGAGGACGTTGACATAGTTCCTCGCCAGAGTCGCGTAGGTCAAATGGGCAGTCAGCACAGGCCATCGCACCCAGAAGCGCGAGTCCTTGATGTATCGCGAATGTGGATGAGGACCATCCTCGTTCGCCGTTCTAGATCCGGGATTCAGTAGATTAGTGCGCTCATCCGGCTGAGCGCTACCGTTTCGTCCATGAACCATAGTGTTTCTTCTACCCCAGCTATGGCTGCGAAATTTGGAGAAGATATTCTGTGGTGACGCTAAAAGACAATAAAATGATAGCACAATCGTCAGTCAGCACAATCTCCTTCGCAGTTGTCCGTACGGTGCGAATTATGGCAAAGGAACATGTGATAGACCTCAGTCTCTGCGTTGTGGTTGTGGTGCAGAACCACGACGATGATGAAATGGCAGATAGCACCTGAAGGGGGTGGGCTAGAGTTATTGATATTACGAGCCGGCAGTAGGAAAATGGAAATAAAAGAAATGAGCGGCGGGTAAGGAGGGACGATGGTCAGGCGCTCACGGCAAAGAATTGATAGAGGAAAAGCGGAGAGAGAACGAATGCAGGAAAGACGAGGCACCTACACATATGCACTGCCTAGAAGCCAAGAACCCGGAAGTTAAGCGACTAAGGTTGCGGTGGGAGGGAAATAGCGTCGCTGGAAGTGATCGGACTGCGAACAGAACAGAGATCGACGCTGTTGCAAGGGTGGAGATGATCTTGGATCCTTAAGACTCGATACCAAGCCGCTGATTAGAAGGGCTCCAGCCACGTTTCAAGCGTATCCGTGGTTCGGTGACTCGTTTGAAAATTCCGTTTAAAAGCAGTTTGTCGTCCTTGGCTTTTCAGTCCTTATCCTTCAGATGACCTAAACTTCCACCCACTAGAAACAAATGAGTGAACGTTAGCTTCCGAGCTCTTCCAGGTTTCTCGCCATCGGGCACCCAATAGTCAAGAGGCACGCGTAGATGTGAACAAGTTAACTTCGGTTGAGTGCCAAGGACTGGAATGTCTGGAGATGCCAAACTAGACAATCTAGTTGTAATTGAGGGCATTTGTGTTTGCCTCTCTAACCTCATGCGAGGTAAGGGAGCACAACGGGAGAGAGGTATGGCCACACATGGTGTTTCCCTAGACGAGCTATGATGGACGTCCTAAGCCTGATAGGAGATGCAATTCCCGTTATCATCATTCCGAGTCTATGTGATTGATGATTGTGATGGCAAAGTAATACGAATGGCTCGGGAGACCAGGATCAATGTCGAGCACAGCCTCGTCGGTCAAGGGTCTAAACAACGCGCGCCGAGAAAGGGGAGAAAAACAAGAGACCGCGGCCATTCCTACTCACCTTGGCAGACACGAAATTAGAGGAGGATTGGCAACAATTGACAAGGCAGAAACACGGAGGTATGGTGGACAGAGCTGCTGACGACTCGATGAATGCGGAAGAGAAACAGTTGCGCGGACAAAATAAATCCCTGTTGTAGAAGCTGCTCTGAAGGAGTATTATTCCTTTCTGCGGTTAGGTCGATTGACGGAGACCCGCGGGAGCTTCTGCTGGGAAGCTTCACAGTTCTCCTGCCGAGCTTCACCGTGCGCTTTTCCCCCTCCCCACGCAACATGACGACTTGGCGAATGTGATGCAGAATCGAGCAGAGGACCCAATTTCATCTCAGCAAAACCTTGACGGAATCCAGGGATCGTAACGCGTCCAATCCGGATCAACAGCAAATCAATCGTTCTGATGCGGGACGCGCGAATGTTGCCAAGACTTGCACTGCCACGCTCACTTATTCCAGTGCCGGTGCTTCCTGGTTGTTCTGAACTTCTGACAGGTAAATTCCGAGGCCACTGATCGTATCAGGACCGGGTTGAGCGGCATCATGGCCGGTACAAGCGGGTAGAGGAGCATGGATAGGAGCAGAAACGCGTTCTGTCCAGAAGGAGATGAGCACCTTAACGTCAGAACCATTCCATCCTGGTTCCTGAGGAGCTTACGATCTGATATTATTTGCACCAGCCAGTCTCGACTAAGCGACTAGTCTATCCCCCTAAACCGCGCTATTGACACCGACTCGAAGCTTGGCTTCCCTCCCAAGCCTGGAGAAAGCCCTGCCAAGCCTCGTTAGATCTCGACACCTTGTGTGGGGATATCGGTTAAGAGTAGAACTCGGCCACCTCGCTGAAATCCTATTCTGCTGCTCTTTGAAGTTATATACACAATATGTTCAATTATAGTTTATATTTATATTTAAATAGATAGTGTCAGGACCTCGAGCCTGAACTGATCCTGACCGTTCGGCTAAAAGAACCTTAGTTAACTCCGCTGTGCATAGTTAAAGGAGCAGCTTACTATATGTATAGAGCCTAGCAGGTCTATTCTTTAGAGGCCATTCTAGGCGTATAGGCGTATAGTTCAAATCCTAGGGCACGGAGACAAAATAGGAGCTGAACTAGCATTTAGGATAAATCCTCTGAATTGCCTACTATCTAATCTACCGAGATCTATCGATTCTTTATGCTAGTAGATAAAGAACGTGATTGCCGCCTATTCCGCTCTCTGAAAACAGCGATCCGTATCCGGATCGTCTCCTTTTATGTTCCAGATGTTCAAAGAGGGTGGCTATGGGTGAGACCTGCTTATCCGCTGCTTTGGGTAAATGAGGTGTGATGCAGCTCGCCTTCAATATAGACTCTCAATAACATATACAGATTTTCCGTATCCGTGCTGTTCGTACCCAATGCCAGCCACAATTTAGCGCCACCTCTCTGCCCACAACCGCATCTAGATCGGAATATCGCCAGATGTGGCTGTCTGTAACATGATATTCCTAGTAATCCTCGAGGGACCGTGTCCTAGTGGGCGCTTAGTGTTCCCCTTTCCGACCATATCAGTCAAATCACATGATCACATGCAGACGTTGTATATTTATCCGCAATGTGTTTGTTAATACGCCAGTACAAGCTCCTAGAAAACTGCTGGTAAGCCAAATTGGACAGGTATGACAATATCCCACAGTATGAACGAGTTGAAATATCCCCTAGGATTGGAGACCATACCTTGGATGATATTGAAAATCTTTGTCGTCTAGACAATGGACGACATTATCACCCCGTGCCAAAGTACACCCTTGGCGCCTTGGACCAACTCCCTCTGGAACTACTCAATATGGTTCTCATTCAACTTAATATACGGTCTTTAACTGATTTTCGACGCGTCAACCAACGAGCTATGCAAGTAGTGGACTCGATTCCTCAATACAAGGTGATCATCGCGCACGCACCAGCCTCCCTTCGGGGGATCCTTAGCATTGGTAGTGGCGGGTAGATTTCATGCCAAGATCTTTACAAGAAACTCTGTACGGCCGAGTGTGACAGCTGCAGTGATTTTGGCGGATATCTGTATCTGATCACTTGCCGGCGTGTTTGTTTTCTTTGCTTCACCAATAATAATGACTACCTTCCACTACGACGAGGAGACGTGGTTCGAAAATTTGGGCTTCACCGTGAGTATCTGGTAAGTCTACCTACTGTGAAGTCTGTCCCGGGTTATTATTCACCACGAGAGGTTAAACTCGGCAACAGTCTCACGTTGATCGATCATAGCACCGCACAACAGGTCGGAGTTGCTGTACACGGCTCCGCAAGCGCAATGGGGCAGTACTCCTTGGAGATGATATCTAAACGACTGGAGCAATAAAAGTCTCAGAAAGCGCAACGAACAGCAGAAGCTGGAAGGTCAACTCCACGCCGACCCAGATCTGAAGATGAGTTTGACGGGCGTACATCCAATCCCAAATGTTTTGTGGCAGTTGTCCGCGCTCCGTTCCTGG
Source organism: Paecilomyces niveus (assembly GCA_003116535.1). Classification (NCBI taxonomy): domain Eukaryota; kingdom Fungi; phylum Ascomycota; class Eurotiomycetes; order Eurotiales; family Thermoascaceae; genus Paecilomyces; species Paecilomyces niveus. The sequence continues at coordinate 129,653 of QEIL01000030.1, read as the reverse complement.
ATCCCCGCACACGATCTCCTGAATGGGGGTTTAATTGCGCCGCCTGCAGAATCCACCACTATGATCGACCGCTTCATTGGCTAAGGAAGTTTACAGAGGAGAGCTTGAAAAGCCATATCAGAGAGTGTGGAGAGATAATAGATGGAAAACACGTGCAACAATAGATTAATTCCAATGAAGACCAGAGTGAGATACAGCATGCATAACCGCTATCAAAATTGACAAGACAGGAATCATCAGCAAGAGATAACCATTGGCAGAACAAGTACTGATTTCTCTCTCCCTCCGTTCCTTGGATATCCACTCTAGCTATCCATGACTTCTGGCACAACATGACTCGGTCCATCGCTGAGCCTCATCCTATCTGTACATTTCGTATGTGTCAGGCCTCATCATGTGCCTGGCGCACATATGAGGAGAAGGGTCTATTGGTGCCCAGTTTACAGGAGAGCACTTGGCGTTCGTGCCAAGCCGTTCAGCACATTGCTTGAATTCTTCGTTCTTCCAGCAACCACACGTGTCCATGCGGGGTGTTGAGTGCACATCTTGACCGAATCAGTCTCGATTAACTGGGATCGGGGTGACATAATTGGGGTCTTCTTCACCTTTACAGCGTCTGGGGTGTGACGATTAGAACTTTGGGGGTTTTCCTTAGAAAGCTGTCTATATTAGCCTCTTCGCTCAATAGGACAAGAATACGTCTCATCGTCTTATCTTTTGATATATGTGTAAGGATTACTATTCTGATAGGAATGGTGTGGTAAACCTGAAGGGTTCAAGTATGCAAATCTACGGTATTGCCATTGCGAAGGAGCTGGCTTTATACCTTGCATTTCAAAGGAGCAGTGCGGATAGACTACAAGTTCCCCATTGTCTCTTCTGTGATCCATCTTTCATTTAGGCACAAAAAAAAGACTTTATCTCTTTCCTACTGATTTTGCTGTTGAATACAATCATTCAAACTCAGCCGCTGTTGGCCTCAGAAACATATGTCTTATCTCGTGTTTTAGAGAGATACGTAGGGAAAGAGAGTCGGCCAATGATATATATGGAAGTGCAAATCCAACATTACCACGGGCTTGTAATGAACCATTTGAATACTAGTATAAACCTAATCTTTCTGTATAGGTTTCGGTTTCGCCTTGTTTCCGAATACGGCGCTTGCGTCAGCGCTATCTATTGCTCTGTTGGCTGGAAGTCATTTATGGACCGAAATTTGCACTGTGTCATGAAGCGCCCATAGCTACTGTATCTATGCCAGCAAAATACCTCTGATAAAGGTGATGCTATTTCTAGACTTTAATGTGGAGGGACGTGGTTTCAGAGCTTGTGATACTTGCTTTAATTTTGCATGTCCGCTACTAAACCAGTAGTAGGAACATGAGGAGTTCGAAAGCCAATATCCAGGCTTAGGAGAGGGTTGCAAAACTCCTATTACTCTTGCTCTGGTTAGCGTTTGGTATTCACATAGCTGGACCTCAGGGATGAAAATTTGTTTGACCTATAAAATCGTGTACTTTCCTCGGTGAAACAGAGTGTTACATCATTTAGCTGCTATTTGCATTGAACAAAACAGACTGAGCGGCAATTCATGCGTGGACCAAGACCCTTCAACAACTTTAAGCCACCAATATTCTTTCCTGTTTTGCCGCCAACCTTTAGGCCGAAACAACAATGGCAACAAAGTTTTCTGGAGAAGGCTTCGCCTTGACAAATGTAAGTTTTCTTGTCGGCCAGAGGCTTTTGCATATGATGATTAAAATCGAACTTAAAGCATGATCAGTTCTGTTCATAGACTAACCCACGCTTCAGTTTACTTGAAAGTTATACACAACTACATCCACTAATCCATTTTTCCTGAGTTCAATTATACTAGTGCTCATCCTCTAATAATGACGATGGTGCACAGCCAACCGAAGGTGAAACTCCTCCAGGCAGAGGATGAAAATGATCAAAGTGTCAAACCATCAAGTATATCACCATCGAACCTGGCCTATACACCGCAGAGGATTTGTTTGTTTCAGCCCATCTCTGATCTCCCTTCTTCCAGATTTTCCTCCTGGAGATTGGAACGATGGGCTGGTGGCCAGAGATACAAGCAACGGTCAACCGTACTTTGCGCGTGCTACTCGGACTCAATTCCCTGGTGTGAGGCATGGTGGCACGGAACCTACGTTAATTACATGGACATTGTGATCAGGGAGAAGCTGCGAACGGGGATCTAGAGTTACGTGCCCACAATTTGACACAGTTGTCGTTGCCAAGTTGGCCCGCTTCGAATGGGAGATCCAATATCTCGAGAATGAGACCGTTGCATACGAATGGATTAATGACTATGAAATCGGACCACGATTTCTAGGTCACTTAACCGAAGACGATCGGGTGATTGTATTCCTAATGGAACGCATAACCAACGCACGGCATGCCGGTCCAAATGATCTTGCGGCCTGCCAGCAGACGTTGTGCCGACTGCATCGGTTGGGTATCCAGCACGGCGACACAAATCGATTCAATTTTCTCATTCGTGGATCAATGGCTATTTTAATCCACTTTGACTCGGCTCGGAAATGCGACGACCAGGATGCACTCCGCAAAGAGCTCGAAACCTTGCCAAGATAGCTACAGAATACGTCTAGGAGAGGAGGCGGTGGACTTCTTTGTAGCGAACCAAATTAGTTACCAGTTTCTCATTGATATATTGTGCATGTGGATCGTAGATTAGAGGGATTTTCTACCCTTAGCAGCGATAGTATCACATAGATCCTCGATATCTGAGCTTGAATATAATACTCTTTAACTAAGAGCTGCCAGCTGCGAGATTCTGCAAGGGTCAGGATTGTTATCGCAGTTCTCTAATGTGTAACTATTTTGATTTTAGCGCTCCCTATTGAACAAAGACTTGGTATATAGCTAGGAGTGTCTGAAAAACAGAATCAGTTCTGACGCGGAGGCTAGGTTTTATGTGGCCAAGTTCTAGGTTGCCGATCTTAACTTTAATATATAGATGATGAAAGTCGGCTCTTTAGATCAAGTATGCATGGGTGACACAAAGAGGTCTTCACTCTCGTAGCTCCACATTGTATATGGAGTTCCCATCGGTCGGGGACATTGTAGAGATCGTAACTATAGGTTGTAGGCGCCATACATGTATATATTTACCCATCATAGTAATATGATTTGCATTTGACGCTAATTGTGATCGCTGTGATTGTAAATAGTTGCATTTATTATATAATATGAGCAAGCATTAGACCGCTAGGAATATATAAACCGGCAAGAAAACATCCAAATCGAGCACTACCGTCTGTAGGGTGGAACTATGTTCGTCTCGCAGCACACAGTTTGTGACTCTTTATCTGGTGAAGGCATCTTATGAATGACTATCTTTAAAAGCTCATATGCTTCGATGAAATTAACCCTGCTGTTGATAATTTCAGTTCCTCCTCCCGGTTTATAGCTATGCAAAATTCAATTTTTGTAAAGAAGAAGAGCATCATAGTGGACCAAATAGTGTTATTGTAACATTCAATTGCGCCATTAGACCAGGACGATAAAATCCTGGGAGTAGTGCTATATACAGTAGATATTACTGCATCGTGCTATCTGACAAGTACCCCATTCGGCGGGTGGAGTTATATATATGTACCGAAGTGATCAGCTGGACAGGCTAATAGACTCTGCCAACAGACTCCTGGTCACGGTCAAACATGTTCCGCGATATCGAATGTAAACAATAATCAACAATGAATATATCGGCCAGAAGTAAATAGGTGGCAAGATAGCCAAAACGTTCCGCCGTAAAACATGTGCAAGAATTCCTCAAAATGGCCGCCTTGAAAGTGCTCTCCCAGGGCAAGGGTGCTGCCATTATACTAAATGACGCAATATATGAGTTTTGATCTCATATACTTTTAGGCTGGGCCCCCTCCAAGACCTGCTGCATATGCAAGGTACCAAGTCCGCGAGGCACCGCCATCGATCCAGCTGTAGCTGAAGTTCGACTGAGAGAAGAAGGTCCAAGAAGCATTCGGGTCGATGAGGGCGAGGTTGGCATATAGTATACCCTTCCAGCCGCCTTCAACATTCTGGGCAGGGTCCGAGGCATTGGACGCAAACATTGCGTTCCACTCCTCAGTGACAAATTTCTGGCTCCGTGTGTATGCAGAGTTCGGCATAAGTGGAAGCATATGGATCCTGGTCGTTTCATTAGCAACTGTTAGTCTTGCTGGTGGTTACTTCGTGACTTACCCTTGAATGTACTCAAGATTGGTGCCAAAGTAGGTTGTGTGGTCAGCCTTGTTCTCAAACAACTATTCCAAGGTTAGCTTTTATACAATTTGAGACTGTCATAGCGGGTACTTACAATGCCTGTCACTTTATTGGCAATAAAGTTGGAGGGCTGATTGGTATTGTCGCTCTCCATGTAGAAATAATTGTGGAAAGAACGCTTGAGAATGCCCAGCATGAGGTTGCCTCGTGCCTCCATACTGGGGTCACCGATGGTCTTACCCCACACCTTGACAGCATACGCGAACATAGCGTCCTCAGAGGTCGACTCTTCATCTTTTCCATCAGAGGATTCGAACAGGCCTTTCGCCCAGGAATGGCCGTGGAACCAGTCAAACGCCCGAGAAAATGGGAAGAATGGATCGTTCGATACTGAGTTACCCGCATCGCGAACAAGCATATTGACATAGTCCTTGTTCTCAGCCAGCCAGCTAGGATCGAGGGAGCCAATGACGGCTGCGGCATGGATAAAGTATCCATAGTGGAAGTGGTGATCATTGTAGTAGGTATTTCCGAAGTCAACCCCGGAGTCACCCGTTACGTAGGTAGCAGACGAGACAACGCCTTTCCAGACATTGTCATAGACTAATGGGAACTGCTGCTGATTGTTGGCAAAGCGGGCGAAACAATCCTTCAAAGTCGCTAGAGCTGGTGCAGCAAGATTAGGGTCGTTTGCCAATGTGTTGACGGTATAGATTAGGGTAGCAAATTTGCTCAGGGCCTTGCCGCTGTAGTACATGCTGTTAAGGTCTGTTTGTTCGGTCATGTTCTGTTGGAGTTCTGTAGGAGCAACACTGAGCAGCACCTGTTGAGCAGCAGCTGAGAGTGTTGTAACATTTCCCTTCGAGGGAGACCAAGGTGCGAATCCCATATTTGTCGGGAGGTCAGGCTCCACCATAGTCCAGCTCTCTCCGATGACAGCAGTCGCATTGCCCTTAGTCGTGCTTCTAAGCTGAAGAGCAATCTTCCGGCTCTGCGTAGAATTATCAAAGGACTGAACGTGGTGCGGCAATGCAAACATCAGCAACGGAGTGCTTCCCACGTCCTTTCCTCCCTTCTGCCATGACAGGCTGTATGTACCAGTACTGTTGGTGACCGAACCTGTTACGTTGACAGATATCGGATAGACACCAGAGGAATTGTCATAGAATTTCTCGCCTGCGTCGCCCGAAGGGTTCTTGGCTACCTGAATAATTCCTGAAAATCCAGCAGGTCCGCTAAGATTGGTGTTAGAATCGAGATGGAGATTCGGGTCTGTTCCATTTGATGGGGTGACATAGATGAGCCAGGTGGTATTGTCCTCCAACGTGGCACGATATTTGAAGATACCAGCACGTGGAGAGCCGGCGGTCACGACATTTCGGAAGAAGACGCTGCTCTGGATGAGGGGCTGCAGGTTAGTATATACTCCAGTCACATATCCCATTCCCTGAAAGATGGGGAAAGCAATGTTTGAAGATGTTCCATTTTGCGGCTGCAGTACGACCTGAGCGGACATAGGCTGAGAGCAATCAGTGGAAAGCACCGTCGAGTTACTCAGTTCCGCAGCAGATAGGATCATGGACTGGATGCCAACTGGGTTGATGTAGTAGCCGACAGGTTGACCTGGGAGACGGTCATCAGGCTGGCCGAACGCAAGCATGCCGGACTCAATGTGTGAGACGGCCATGCCCCAGCTCTGGGCATTACCACTGCCTTTAGCCCAGAAAAGGGAATAAGGATGAGTCAACGCAGCGGTATTCTGGTTACCCAGGAAGAAATTGGCAAAGAATTTATTTGTCGAAACTGGACCATTGTTTCTCTGTCATCACCATCAGTAAATGTTTTCAAAAAGGATAGTTGCGGAATATACTTACGATGCCTAGTCTTGGCACGGGGTGATCGTTCCTGGTCTGGACATTTGATAGAATACCATCCATAGAAACGGGCTGGAACACATTTTGGCTAGTCATTGCGGCAGCAAGCTTTGCGGTACTGGTGCTTCCAAGACTGGTTAATGAAGGTGTAGCTGTGGAAGTAGAGACGACAGAGTTGGTTGATGAAAATATAGCCGTGAAAGTAGGGACGGCAGATTTGGTTGATGAAGGTGTGGCTGTGGGAGAAGGGACAACAGAGTTGGTTGATGAAACTATAACCGTGAAAGTAGGGACGGCAGATTTGGTTGATGAAGGTGTGGCTGTGGGAGAAGGGATAACAGAGTGGGCTGATGAAGGTGTAGCTGTGGGGGCAGGGACAACAGAGTTGTTTGATGAAACTATAGCCGTGAAAGTAGGGACGACAGATTTGGTTGATGAAGGTGTAGCTGTGAGAGTAGGGACAATCAAGCTGGTTGCTGTAATGAGCGGTTGGGAATTGTAAGCACAGGACTCCGTAGGATTTGAAGCGACAAATGTTGGAAATGGCGGCAAGTAAGGGCGTCCTCCACGTTCTAGTGTGGTAATATAAATCTGAAATGTCTGTTAGACAGGCTATAAAAACAAAATAGATGAGTCTCTACCTACCCCCTGGGTATCAGGCGCTTGGACTCTTGCACCCGGAACAAACGGAGGATATTGAGTCTTGAAAGAGACGGTCTTATATTCTGATCTAGACGTGACTCGTCTGATCGAAGAAGGGCGAGGAAGATCACAAGGGCAAGGAATAGCACAGGCAATCTCTGCAGCCTGAAGCCATATTAGTATGGTTGTGATGAACCAAGATAGCGACGCCATGGTTGGTCAGAATTAGGCAGAGAAGTGTGGTAAGGTACTATAAACTTCAGCCAATAACAAGATGTGGCGTATAGAGTCCGCTTCCAAATAGAGAATTATACAAAAGTAAACCATTCAATGCAGGAATGATTGCAAGCGTGCTTGAGTCAATAGGAGATGTCCCCGTGGGAAATGGCCCAGATGACACCAATCAACGCCAACACGATTTCACAAGCCAGTGCAAATGAGAGAATGAAGACTGAAACTGTCCCCGAAGCGCCCTCGAACTGTGCCAGTGACAAGGCCAAAGAGGAACGAATGGAAGGGATAGCGCAGAAGGGGGTTGTGTCTTTTTCCTTGCATGCAAGGACTGTATAATGAGAGGATGAACAATGAAAGGAAACATTTCCTTACAGGTACTGATATATATAACCTCAGGAGGCTGGTGTGATACTTTAGAACTGAAAGCACTCCACTTTGAGAAAGAACGCCAGATGACAGCTTCCCGTGGCAAGTGTGTCAAATTGTCCCATGTATGAATGGGCAAGGGCAAATCTGAGCGAGTGAAATGTGTGGACTCGTAAGCTTCTGGAGTGTGGAATGGAGGAATATTGGAAGGTTGGGAAGCTGTAGAGCTCGGATAATGTAGAAGAGACGTTCAGCTTAGCTGTTTCCTTTTACCCTCCACGTTCAGGTATGCAAGCTCCAGAATAGAGTTGATCCAATTGCCGGTCGAGTTGCCGTACGCCCGGCCCCACTGTCAAACACTGCGGTATGAAAAGTGATCGGTGATGAGACCTCCTGATAGACGGCCCGAGGAAGAATACCCATTGTTCAGCGCTGTAGACCCTCGGATTGGGCCCGACGGGAGGAGATCATTCCAGATGTCGCGGGATGGCTGTCCGGGATACGCCCTCGCCGTCCCGAGGAATGTAGCCATGTGGACAACGACGAACCACACTATATCATCCTCTCGGATCTTCTATCATGTTAAGATGTTTCGTGATCCACCCATTATCGAGAACGTTTATGACTGGTCAGTCTTACATTCCAATATTTATCGAGGCTGGTTGTCAGATGGAGTGCCTTGGCACGTGGCTAGGCTTGTTTAGACCTCTAACACTTGAACACACTCATGGACATCAAAAGACAGAAGAGGATGCGGGATATTTTCATCTATCAGATATAACTAGTGAATCATGGTTGGGTGCGAGCAGTGTCACAAGGAGACGGTCTTCCCCGGCGCCCCCTTGCTGCTCTGCAGCCTTACCCGCTGTCATATGGCCTTATTATGGGGTAGGCATGCGTGACCAATGCTATAAAACTCATCTGACAAGATCATCTAGCTTAATATATACGCTATGTATGCCGGTAACGGAAAGAGGTCATGGAATGCAGGCCTACAGTATATTCTGAGAGTAAAAATCGATCCATCGTTTCATGTACAAGATTGTCTATCTGAAGTGGTCGTTCTATTGCACTATTAACAGGTTCGACCCTGGCATTTACATGAAACAACCCAATGGAATTTGACCCATGATACCATTCCTTTTTTTGACCGAGCCCAGAAAAAGCGAAGGCAAAAACTCGCGAGGACATTCTCGAAAAAGACACGTTAGATCATCGGCTTCTCCATAGGCTTGATGATACCCTGCTTCACCATCACGCGAGGCTTGGTAGAATCCTGGAAAGTCTGCTTGGTGGTCCACTCTGGACCGATAGGCAGACGCAGAGAGCGTTCGTACTGTTGTTTCGACTCGAAGGGGTGAGGAAGCTGAGAAGCAAGATACCTGACATTCTGTAGATGACAGTCAGCAATACGACCATGAAGGACAGGGAGAACTCTAAGAGATCACGGGTAAGTCTCACCTTTTTCACCCTCTTCTCATTAATGATGACATGCCCAAGCCTCGCATCCTTACGTTTCTCGGGTTTTATGCCCTCGATCGTGGTGAGAAAACGCTTTTGGCGTTTCTGCTGTTTCTTGCTGATTCCCTCCCCAGCCCAGCTTCCCCATCCAGGCAGCGTATTATCTACCACCTTATCGCCTTCTTCTTCGATGGCTTGTTGCTTTTCTTGTTCGAAGTCTTGAACGACTTCATCGCCGGCGAAGGCTTTCTTCACCAGGTCATGGTTCTTCAGGAGGATCGGGACCTTCTCCTCATCATCGCTTCCACTTCCTTCGTCATTAACCCCTTGCTTAGCTGCTGGACGGTCATCGGATGGGGCCTTGGCTCGACTCCTGATCTTCTCAACCTTCTTGACATTGGCATCTGGAACAGATTCGGGTAATGTGATATCGACAGTCTCCCCAGAAACGTCGTTGGTGCGCCGGCGGTTGTTTCTGGTGGTTTGAGCCAACCAGGGATTTTCCTCCTGCTGAGCTGAGTCCGATTTTTTCGAACCCTCCTGGATGCGGTTACGCGGAGCCTTGCCGGAAAGGCGCGCCGGTTTCTGGTCCTTAGAACAATCCACGACCATGTCCACTTCGTCTGCCGGTGCATGATCCGCTTCATCATCTGACCCTGCAGGTTCCTCGAACTCGTTCCGCGGCACTGAAGGCTTCTCTTTCTTGGGACCTTCAGCTTTAGTAGCACCAAACTTCTGCCGGCCAACTTCGGACTCCGCTTCTGATTGTGAATCCCCACCATCGATTTCGCGTGCGAGTCTCCTGATCTCTGCGTTATTCTGTGCTTTGCGGGATGCTTCTGCGTTTTGCATGAACTTCATAGAAAGGAGCTTTGAATGCGGGCCTTTGAACTCCTCGGTATCTGCATCGGCTTCCAACTTGCCTAGCTTCTGCCGAAGCTTGCGAGCTTCCCTATCAGATGCGTCCTCTGCCCAGGGGTCCTCATCATCGGACTCTGAACTCGACGAGCCAAGGTAATCGTCATCCTCACGATGCACTCGCTTGCCCTCAATTCGTTTTTGAAGTTCCTCGTCCCTTCTTGCCATGTCTGCTACACTTGCGCGAGCATCCTCATCCCAATCGGCACGGCCGGTCTGCTTGAGACTCTTGGCCCATTTGCTCTCGCGATGCTTCATTCCCATTCTAGCCTCAGCTCTTTTCCGCTCATTTCGTTCTTTCTCTTCCTCATCCAGGTCCACTCCTGCTTCTAGAAGTGCCTGTCTCTCCATTTGTTCCATCTTCTCCCGTTCCTTGCGATGAACACGTCGGTAGGACTTGCTCTTGATTTTCTTGATTCTCTTTGCACGGACCTCCTCTCGGAAGAGCAACTCTCGATGTTTGCGAAGCTCTGCTCTCCGAGCTTGCAACTCTTCAAGAGAAAGCTTCCGCGCCTCAAGTTCCTCAAACTCCTGGACTTGCTGTTCTGCAGATTTGTCGTTAGAGTCCGCCAGTCCGCTCTCCACCAATATATTTTGGATAGTGCTCTCAAGGTCCGTCTGCGGCTTGACCACATCCATTTTCGTCATTGGCTGTTCATTAGGATTAACCAGAGGGAAGGAGAGGTGCTCTGCTCGTCGGTTCGCCTTGACTGTCTCTATCCACCGGTCCAGCGTCTCCTTGCTCTTCTCATAGGCAGCGGCCCGCTCCAGTCGATCTTGTTGACGCTTAGGAAGAGGTGCTTGCAGCTTTCCAGGTATACCCGTAGATGTAGATTTCCGAGATGCAATCGCAGGGTCCAGGTGTTTGAGAGAATTCTTCAAGCGAGAATCCGTGATAGAAGGTATAAGGTCCGCAACGGTCAGTTTCCGCGTAGAGTTTAATCCGTATTCCGTCGGCTTGCCCTGTTCTGTGCCGGAATCGAGCTTTCGTGATTTCTTAGCTGCAACTTCTGTATCCATAGAGCTTACAAAGCTTCGAAGTTTGGAAAGCCCACGCTGGTTATCATCGCCGTCGTCGTCCGACACTGATAGGTCGGAGTCATCACTGAGTTCCTCATCATCCTCATCCTCGTTGGATAGCTCATCGCTGGATTCATCCTTTGATGCTTTCTGCTTAGGTCGAGAACTCGTTTCCTGGGATTTATCTTCCGAGGTGTTCATATCCCATGCTGTGGCCAGATCTACCGCATCCTCCCCCAAATCGTCTTCAGAGTCTTCCTCGAAATTATCAACATCTTCAGACAGGTCTATTTTCCCCCTTGATTTCTTATCGCCAGAGGGTCGCTTCGATTTGGACTTCATTGTAGAGCTGCCGCGGAAAGAGAAACCCTCGAATCTTTCTTCATCGCTCGAGCCCATAGCTTCGTCACTATCCAGCTCGCTATCATCGTCGCTGTCCACCTGGCCTATTTTCCATTCATGCCCCTCGCTATCACTTCCACCTTCGGCGCTGTCATCTGAGGACTCGTCGCCGGTTCTGCGCCGCTTCGTGTCCGGGCCATCTGAATCTTCGTCTTCATAACGGGAGTTGCGCTTGCGTTTGGAAGCATCATCATCATCTTCTTCATCCTCTCCGAGACGATGGCGGCGAATTCTGGGTTTGACTGGGAATTGCTGCTCGGCGATGGTCAGCGCATTCAGACTCTTTCCGACCTTGCGCCTGGGCTTTGCTTTCCGAGGACCCTCGTCCTTGGGCCTTTGCAGTTGATTCGACTGTCTACCAGCCATGACTGCGTATATTTTGCTGCTGGGAAAGCTAGAAGCAAATAGCAGTCAATACAAGATCGAGGGGGACTCCTCACAGAGTTCCGTGTCGCGGCTCAACAGCAAAGTGTGGGGGTGTTGGTAATTTTTTTGGCGGCCAAAAAGTTCTCGGAGGCGGAGTTACTAGCGCGGTTAGAATCTCACAAGTCCGATGCGGATCGCTTCAACCAGGACGACGACCTTCTCAAGCACCGTCAACCGTGCGGAACATCGTCCAATTCATCAGCGACTGGTCTCGATTGTCCATCGCAGACAATGTTTAAGCCATCCAAGCCCGTGATGGCGCGTTTGCGCCTGACCACCAAGCAGGTCAACGGTGGCTACTACAAGGGAAATCGATCGGGATCGATGGGATACTTCGCAAAAAATGGTTCCTACGTGATTGACTGGAAGAAAGTCCGCACTTATGTTGTTCCCGAGCAACTCGATCAGTTTAAGGTAATTCCAAGCTTTCCCCTTGGATGCACAGCTCTGTCTGACCATTCTGCAGCTCACCCCATTTGTCACGCGACGCATGGCCCCGACGAGAAGCAAATACACCAAGGAGCTGGAAAAGAACGGCAAGGCCATTACCGTAGAGCGAGCATTCGACGGAAAAGACTACCTCAAGATGTGGATGTCAGATAACGGCCAGGAAGTCCTCGAGTACGAGCGACTGGAGGCGGAGGCAGTGGAGGCAGCTGAACCAGAACAAGTCGAAGTTGCTGCTCAACCGAAGAGTTCATGAGATCACGACAAGGACGACAATTTCCGGGTTCTCTGCCCATTACCTGCAATCAGATATAGTGCAGATACAAATTCGTAGGGGCATCTGCACCCAAGGAGGGGAATCTTTAAGGTGTCCTGCGAACCGTCCAGCCCTGCAAAGGGCTACGTCTGCTTTCCCTTACTGCTGATGAGGAATCAGCCCAACGACGATTACTGTCACCCTTCATGTACCATATAACGCATTGTGGTTTACAACTGGCGAAATTAGGTGATATTATACTGTTTCTTGGTTGGAAAAGGGTTGAAGATACAGAGCATAGAATATCGGGCAATCTCCGGGTCTTCACAAAATCTGTCGTTCTGTCTATGTTGTCCAGCAGCAAACTGGGAAGTAGGAGTGAGCCATAATTGCCCGTAGAGTATATGCAGTTAATTGTGAGATTGTAGTAATCAAGATTCAAGTCTTGGAATCTTCTGGCAGTGGCGATAACTGCGAGACTTGTGGTCGCAGCCATTGTCGGGCTGAGCTGCGGGCCTGGCGTGTGGATCATCCCGAGCCCCGGCGTTCATCGTGCGGCCGTCATCACGGAGCGCATGTCATAACCAACTTGTCTGCTGTCGTCGAGCTTAATTTTTCTTCACATCAACGATGGAGACAGCTGCGTCCGGATACGCAGCGTCTACAGAAAACACTAGTCACCTGATCTGAGCTTCGTTGACGAACGGTTAACGCTCCGAAGAGCTCGAAGCCATGTTCCAGTCCTTCACGGGCAGCTCACGCCGCCCACGGCAGGTGAATCTGGGGAGTCGCACCTCAAACCCTTTTGCCGGATTTCCTTCAGTTAGAGGAGCTCCTCATGGCGGTGGTCCACAGAATACTCTCGCTATCGCACAGCAAGAGCGAATGCTGAGGCAGCAAGAAAGGGAACGGTTAAGTGCAAGCCGCAGAATACAGCGGACATGGCGGGGTTACAGGAGCAGGAAGACAACACGCGGTATCTGGCGATCCGAATGGGACACTGTCGAACGTGGAAGAGCAGATGGACTCTCTTTCGATGGCACTGGGGGATATGATAATTTGCGCACACATCCTCCCGTACGCTATTCGACAGCTACGGAGTGCTTGTCGCAGCTCAGGCTGTTGTTACATTTCCTCGAGATAAGCAACGCAAGCGACGTCCTGCGTCTGCTATACTTCGCCAAAGCCTTTCAACAGACACTTGTGGAAGTACCTTCGATTGCTACTGAAGGTGAATGGACGACATTACTGGTGCGTCTTGCCAAAGCAACGCTCCGTGTGCTACGTGTCTCTGTTTCGTCTACTTTGGCCTCCAAGTTTGCCATCAGCGAGCTTTTACAATTGCTGGTATTCCTGACAAGCTTGGTACCGAAACAACTAGCCCGGATTGCAGACAATTATTATTCTGCTATGGCTACTTTGACCAGGAATTTCACGGTTCTTTCCGAGGAGACAAACTTGACCAGAGATATGTTGGTGGAAAGTGCCCTTGCTTTGCTCCGGCCGATTACCTCGGAGACTCTTAGTGCATATGAGTGGTTTGCTAGGGTGTACCTCACAATCCCAGACCTTGATAACTACCTAGGGACAATCGAGGACCTTGCAACAAATATCAACTACAGGCTGCTCGCGTCAGCGTTGGATGCGCACGTATCTCAGGTTCCTCAGATTCCTTCGAGTCTAGAAGACACTGAAAATCGTCTCTGGCTCCTTGCATACTTCATTTTCTTTCATCGACATGCTCTTGGAGGTGTCGTGCAGAAAGCCCCTGAACCCGAGTTCGTGAAAGTAGTGTCCTTCCTCCTCAACTCTGTCGCATTATATGTATCGCGTCGTCTTGAAATAGACGAATCCACTGAGAGTGAGGAAGTGCAAAGCTCACCGCTTCACCCGTTTGTGCGAGAACAGATTATGAGTCTTGTGAACCAGAACAGCATCACAGGTCTCTTATCTAAAACCCCGTCTAGTCGTCTTTCAAGCGGCGGGCTGCTGGATAATGAGTCCAGAGAATCAGGTGAGGCCAAGATTCTTGCTACATACGCCTTGACGCTCCTAAGGGTGTTTCCCAGACGGGGGGATGATATCCGTATGTGGCTTTATCTGGGGTCTGCTTCTGCGAATGACAATGGAGCGCAGCCTAGCTCACGCGTACCTGCCATTAAATATTTCTGGCAGGCTTCGCGTTCCACGAAGATTTTCGCTAAGGTCAGCCGGGATTCAAATGAAGTCCTTCCTCTATTGAAACCTTTGCGTCCTGTCGAGTCCGCCAATGGTAAGGTCCCGGATAATTCACAACAAGAGAGGGATCAAGAGTGGACCATCATTCTTCTGTTCCTTGAGTTGTACACATTCGTCTTGAAAGTCATGGACGACGATGAATTCTTCTCTGGCGGGTCTTCTCTCACGGTACCTTCCAGCTCCCGGGTTTCGTGGACCAAAGAAAGCGCGCTCCCACTGCGTGATATAAAAGACATGACCGTTTTCCTTAAGAATCTAGGATTTACCTTGTACTGGAATGCGGCGGATCTCAATGAAACGAATCCTCTGCAGGAAACAACTAGCATCCGAAACTACTTTAGTTCTTCTGCTTCGTCTCCCGAGCCGATGGCAACTGTCAAGGACATGGAGTTGAGGAATAAAGAGAAGGGTTTGCCTGGTGCGACCGGAATACCTCTCGATTATTTCAAGGGTCTCGTGACGGGTTTGCTGAGGATGATACACGAGCGAGAGTAAGCACAACACCACAACTCTGTATTGACCCAGACTGTGACTAACAATCTTTAAGCTCGAGGCGCAAATTCTTGCCTGATGGCCATTGGCTCATGACTGGCCGTTTTGACATGGAGGGCTTTATTCCTGCTGTCGTTGCAGAAGAAGAGAACCGACATCAGCTCCAGGAGGGAGATGAAGACGAGGATGGAAATAAGGACGATTTCTTGGACGACATTGCTGAGACCTCTCTGGGACTGGTTGGCACAGGAAGAGCTCAGCAGGCTCGGCGCATCGAAGCCCTCAGGCGACGTCAACAGCAAGTGGCCAGGAGGAAACAACTCGAAGCGGTTGCTCCTCGACTCGAGATTCTGAGGAACATGCCTTTCTTCATCCCATTTGCCACCCGTGTCCAGATCTTCCGGGAATTTATCTACAGAGATCAGATGCGTCGAAGACAAGGGTTTATCGACCCTGATGCGTGGCGTATGTCTGTCGCGCAGGCCTCGATGGGGCGGATGATCGATGGCCGACCAGCGGCACATGATATTCTCAGTCGCCATCATGCCAACATTCGACGAGATGGCGTGTTTGAAGACGCCTTTGACCAGTTCTATGATTTAGGGGAGGGTCTTAAAGAGCCTATCCAGATCAGCTTTATCGACCAGTTCGGCGCTGTTGAAGCTGGAATTGACGGTGGGGGTGTGACCAAAGAGTTCCTAACTAGTGTGACAAATGAAGCGTTCAGGCCTTCTAACGGTCTCGATTTGTTTGTTGAGAATGATCATCACTTGCTGTATCCAAATCCGGCCGCTGTCGAGCAACGCAAGGAGGTCCTACGACAGGCAGGGTTTATCGAAGGCAGTGCTGAATGGAATGAACAAGTTCGTGACCTACTTCGACGCTATGAATTCCTGGGTCGCATTATTGGCAAGTGTCTCTACGAAGGAATACTGGTAGATGTCAGCTTTGCAGGCTTCTTCCTTCTCAAATGGTCCCTAACCGGCGGAACGGGCTCTGCCCAGAGAGAGTCCGCGTACCGAGCAAATCTTAATGATTTAAGAGACCTCGATGAAGGTCTCTACCAGGGCCTGGTAAGTCATCTTCATACGACCTATTCTTTTCAAGCACTAACACTGTGTCCAGTTGCAACTGAAGAACTACACTGGCGATGTCGAAGACTTTGCTCTCAACTTCACAGTCACAGACACAATACCTCTTCCGGGTCCGACAAATCCTGATGGAACACCTGCCGCTACTCGTACTATCACCAGGGAGCTAAAACCTAACGGGTCTAACATCCCTGTTACGAATCAGAATCGCCTTGTTTATATCTCCTACATCGCCCGTCATCGTTTGCAGGTGCAGCCGTTCTTGCAGACGAACGCGTTCCTACAAGGCCTGGGACAGATCATTCAACCCTCGTGGCTTTCCATGTTCAATCAGTCGGAATTGCAAACTCTCGTTGGAGGTGACTCTGGTGAGATTGATGTGGCCGATCTACGGCGGAACACTCTCTATGGCGGAGTGTATTCTATTGGAGATGACAAGGAAGAGCATCCGACGGTCAAGCTGTTCTGGCAGGCCATGGAAAGCATGACCAACGAGGAGCGTGCGAAAGTTCTCAAATTCGTCACCTCGACTCCACGGGCTCCTCTTCTCGGCTTCAGCCATTTGAATCCCCGGTTTAGCATCCGTGATTCAGGTGACGACCAAGATCGGCTGCCCAGTACCAGCACATGCGTCAATTTACTGAAGCTTCCTCGGTACTCGAATGCCAAGGTTCTGCGGAAGAAGCTACTTTATGCTGTCAACTCGGGAGCTGGATTTGACCTCAGCTGATGCATGCCTCTGCTAATCTACTGAATCTGATCTTCGACAAATGTTTTATAGGAATGGGACCCGATTAATTCTTTGATGAGTCGTCTTGAGCAGGGATCCGGCATAGGGAAAGCGGATGTGGTCATAGCATATTTGGGCGTCTGTAAGGGATTCTTTTGATGATCTAGCGATATATTGCTTTGCCATGCAGATAGAGATATGTGTTAAAGTAGCAGATCTTTATCTTGCTCATTCACAGAGACCTAATCCCTTGTCGTGGCTTATTTAAGGAGTCTAGAGACTGTATAGGGATGCTGCATATCCCTGGAGAGCGAGGTCCTATGTCGCCACATAGCTCCCACATAACAGATCGTAGGTCCCTGTTACCAGCTGGAAGCTCTTTTACCTGCTGACCAGCATGCTCCTGCCTAGAGGTCCTTCTTTCCCGAGAGACAATGAAGTATAGGACCAGTACTACTTTCACATTGTCTGTTTGAGAAAGTCTTCCTTTCGAGACTCCACTGGAGATGTGCAAGAGCGGTATTTGCTATGTCCAGTCAGTCATTATAGATGCTAGCAGTCAGAGAGCAGAGTAAGCAAGCAAGAGCATGACGATGTGATGTGACTTCCGTTCTCTTCCCCTCCACCAATCGCAGCCCGTCTGAATGCTCGAGCATTTTTTTTCTGCCAACCCCGATAGTTACCTAGGAGAAAACCCTGGGTTGTGCTACTGGGTCCTTCGGCGAGGAAGAACCTTTCATAAGCGATCCAACGATCGGGAAGGGCCTCACCCAAGGTTCGCTGTTGCTGACAGGCGATACTTTTTGGATTTTGCCGCTGCCACCACAAAAAAAAAGCCCTCGATCGAGTCGTAGGGTCGGCCCAATCAGGATTAGCGCGGGTTCTCACAAAATTTCCCTTTGAGTTTTCCAGAAAGCCCGACAAAAGGCCCAAAAGCTCTTTCAGTCTTCCCACCACCCTCACATCTTTTTTGCTACTCTTAGCATCCTTCTTATTTCTCCCTTCCCCCTTTCCCGAAAAAACTAAATCGGAAAAAACCCTCAAAAAAATCGTAAAATCCCCTAAAAAAGCCCCCTCTCTGTCACCCGGACCTTGTGTGGTTGTTGTGCAAGATTTCTCGCCTGCCGCCGCCTTTGTCCCCATCCCTCGTGATCAGCCCAACTTCGCATCGTTGCTTCTTCTCCAGCTCATCGCGCGTGGAGAACCAAGGCGAGATCACATCTGCGACACGCTGAGACATACCACTCCTTTGCTTCTAACGGCTTAAGGTGTGGCGCAACCTCTTGTTCCCTTTGACTTCTACACCAGGAGATTAGGTACGTTCCCCGGGAACACATTTCTGCAAAAAAAAAACATTGTCTTCTTCTTTGTGCGATCGAGAGGGCATCAGAAGTTATCATCATTGGAAATCAAAAATCCCTTGCTGACATTGACAATTCCTCTAGATTAAACACCATCAAAATGTCTGCGGAAGTGTCTACTGCTCCCGTCGCTGACAACACCGCCAACGGTACCCCTGATGCCAACGGCACCGTGGCCAACACCAATGTCGCCTCCGAGACTCCCGCAACTGAGACTGCGCAGACTGCGACTGCCAACACGAACCAGCCTCACTCTGCCTCCCTCTATGTCGGCGAGCTAGACCCCTCGGTGACTGAGGCGATGCTCTTCGAGCTTTTCTCCTCTATCGGCCAGGTTGCTTCGATCCGTGTCTGCCGTGATGCCGTTACCAGACGTTCCCTCGGATATGCCTACGTTAACTACAACAACACCGCTGACGGTGAGCGTGCCTTGGAGGATCTGAACTACACTCTCATCAAGGGCCGTCCTTGCCGTATCATGTGGTCTCAGCGTGACCCGGCTCTGCGCAAGACCGGCCAAGGCAACGTCTTCATTAAGAACCTGGATGCTGCCATTGACAACAAGGCTCTGCACGACACTTTCGCTGCCTTCGGAAACATTCTGAGCTGCAAGGTCGCCCAGGACGAGTTTGGCAACTCCAAGGGTTACGGTTTCGTTCACTATGAGACTGCTGAGGCCGCCAACAATGCCATCAAGCACGTCAATGGAATGCTGTTGAACGAGAAGAAGGTCTACGTTGGACACCACATCGCCAAGAAGGACCGTCAGAGCAAGTTCGAAGAGATGAAGGCCAACTTCACCAACGTCTACGTGAAGAATCTCGAGGCTGAGATCAGCGACGATGAGTTCCGTGAACTCTTTGGCAAGTACGGTGAGATCACTTCTGCCACCGTCAGCCGTGATCCGGAGACTGGCAAGAGCCGTGGATTCGGTTTCGTCAACTTCTCCACCCACGACAGCGCGCAGGCCGCCGTTGATGAACTTAACGACAAGGACTATAAGGGCCAGAAGCTCTACGTTGGCCGTGCTCAGAAGAAGCACGAGCGTGAGGAGGAACTCCGCAAGCAGTACGAGGCTGCTCGTGTCGAGAAGGCGTCCAAGTACCAGGGCGTCAACCTCTACGTGAAGAACCTGACTGACGACATTGACGACGACAAGCTCCGCGACCTCTTCAGCCCGTACGGAACCATCACCTCCGCCAGGGTCATGCGTGACACCGTTGAGCGCACGGCCGCCGACTCTGACAAGGAGAACGCTAAGGAGACCAAGGAGGGTGAGGAGGCTGAGAAGGAGAACGCTGAGGAAGAGACCAAGGCCGAGGAGAAGGAAGAGACAAAGGACGAGAAGAAGGAGACCAAGAAGTCTGAGAAGAAGATTCTTGGCAAGAGCAAGGGCTTCGGTTTCGTCTGCTTCAGCAGCCCCGATGAGGCTTCCAAGGCCGTCACTGAGATGAACCAGCGCATGGTTAACGGCAAGCCCCTCTACGTCGCTTTGGCTCAGCGTAAGGACGTTCGGAGAAGCCAGCTTGAGGCCTCCATTCAGGCTCGCAATACCATTCGCCAGCAGCAGGCCGCGGCCGCCGCTGGTATGCCTCAGCCGTACATGCAGCCCGCCGTTTTCTACGGACCTGGCCAGCAGGGCTTCCTGCCCGCCGGTGCTGGCGGCCGTGGAGGATTAGCTTTTGCTCCTCAGCCCGGTATGGTCATGGCTGGTATGCCCGGTGGCCGACCTGGTCAATATCCTCCCTTCCCTCAGCAGGGTGGACGTGGCATCGCCGCCAACCAGCCTATTCCCCCTAACTTCGCTCAGGGCATCCCCATGGGCGCCATGCAGGGTGCTCCTGGTGCCATCCCTAACGGTCTCGGCTACCCTCCCATCGCCCAAGTTCAGGCTTTCGGACGTGGTGCTGGTGGCCGCGGACAGGTCCCCATTCAGGGCATCCCGCCCAACATGGCTAACGTTCCCGGTATGCGCGGCGCTGGTGGTCCTGGTTTCCAGGGCCGTGGTGGCGTTCCTCAACAGATCCGCCCTAGTCAGGGTGGCCGCGGACAGAACGCTCCTGTTCCCGTTGCCGGTGCTGAAGCCCCTCCTAGCGGTCTCACCCTCGCTGCTCTGACTGCTGCTCCCCCCGCTCAGCAGAAGCAGATGCTTGGTGAGGCTATCTACCCCAAGATCCAGGCTCAGCAGCCTGAATTGGCCGGAAAGATTACCGGTATGCTTTTGGAGATGGATAATGTTGAGTTGCTTAGCCTGTAAGTCGCATAACTGTTGTAATTGCCAAAAGGATATCCACTGACTATTCTTTAGGATTGACGATGAGGCTGCCCTGCGCGCCAAGGTCGACGAGGCTCTTACGGTCTATGATGAGTACATGAAGAACAAGGGTGGCGAGACTGCTGCCGCTGGAGAGACTGCCCAGCCGAAAGAGGAGGCTAAGGAGGCTGCTGCAGAGGAGACTAAGTCGTAGATCTTCTAGATGTGCCTCTTCGATAGCGATACCTCATGGTTGATGTGGAGTCTCGATTTACGTGTTCGATGACTTTCTGTTCCTCATGTTCGAATTTTCTTTTCTTTTCTTTTTTTTTCCCTGGCCCTGATATCCCCGGTTACGAAAAGTTTTGTTAACGGTGTCCTCCCATCCGCCTCTATTTCATGACAATATTCGGGTTACCAGATCCCTATAGTCCAATTCGCTATGTATGTGTGCAGATGTCATCCTCTTATGTCCTCTCCTCCATGGTGGAGATGTGCGTGCGAACCCTCTGAGCAATATTGAGGGGAATTTGGGACCGGAAAAGTACTCGGGCGCGGTGTTTGTCTATTGTTCGTCAGACGGGGGGAGGTGTTACGTCTTTTTGTATCGTCCCTACCTCGTATCTACTTCACGCCTTTGTATCATAAAGTTATGTCTTTCCTCGTGGTCTCGCGTGTCGTCCTCAAGTGACGTACGTAGTCTACGGCAGTCATGCTATGCTCTAATGGACGGGTTTTGTCATGACTGACAAAGCGTCTGCTTGGTATCGTACAGTTCAACGAAGGGTAAAAACGCGGAGACTGTGCTCCTGACGATGAAACAGGTGCGACAAGCTGAGCATCGTTTCATTGCGATGCTTGCCAGGCACATGGGGCACGAGGGATCTAACTCGGCGCTCTTTCATGGAGACGATATATGCGGGGCGCATACGAGGAAAAGCTGGAATGGTTCATTTTTTTTTGTCATGCATGGGCTTGATGATGATGGGTCACGTTTTTTTTTTTCTTTCTTCCCCTTCTTATGTTGACATAGATTTTCCCCGTACCTCTTTTGATACTGAATTGAGCTCGATGACTTAACTTATTCAATGGTGTCTGTGTCTTTCCTCTGTGTAGGATACTATCGGTATCAACAGCACATGAGATCCAATTTTAATTATTATTCTTTTTGAGGGTATCGTCCTTATAATAGTATGTACATACTTCACACAAATAATGTCTTTTTTTCATGACCAGAATCAAGATTCTCCAAATTGCTCCGACAAATCAAATAAACAATCCCAATTTGTCCCGTGGAACAGATCCGTCATATTCAGATCGAAATTCGTCGCGGACGCAGAACCGCCTGGCCATTGGAGATCTTCGAGACCGCTTAGGTTCCATGATGTTGGGTTGTTGATGGTGCTGTTGGTATTGTTATTGGTGTTAGTGTTGGTGTTAGATACAGATCCTGCTGTTTCTGGCGGTGCGGGAGGTTGGGATTGTTGCTGTTGTTGGTGTGTGGTTCGAGGGTTAGGGTCCGTGGACTCGTTCGCTAATTCTGCTTTCTCTGTTTTTCGTCGCTTGTTTCTGTGGAAGTCGTAGTAGTCGTGACCGTTTGTGTTGGCGGTTGGAGTGTTTGATGAAAGAGCTGTTTCTGAGGAAGAAGATAGGGCGTGATGATTGAAAGCGTCGTAGGTGGAGAAGAGGTCGTTGGAATTCAGGCTGGGGTTGTTGGTATTGTTGCTTTGGCGTCTTATCTTTAGGAAGAGGGATGAAAGGGCCGTGTGGCAATGCTTTGCGGTGTCCCATTGTGAGGACATTAAGCGCAGGATTTCGAGGCATTCGGTGATTTCTCTGAGTGATTGTTATAATTTTTGGTGATTATAGCAGTGAGCGAGATAAGTACTTACTGGCAACCTTTCGATAGCACGTATTGTTTAAGTTGGCAGGCAAAAGCAATCACCAATCCCGACATCCATGCAGCTGACAAGAAACCCGGCCAGAATAGCGCCTGGCCTCCATTGATCTGAGCCTGCAAGGCGGATAGAATACCCCTGGCGGCACCGATGCAAGTCTGCAGACCAGAGCAGAAGTCTGGACTTGAAGTGTCGAGAGACAATAAAGGTCTGTTAATTAGAAGAATGAGATGCTGATATAGGACGGTGAAGAACGGCCCCAGGTCAAATGGCTCGTCGTCGCCGGCAGATGTCGTTTCTCGGCTGCGGCTTGGAGGAGTGCCTTGTAAACTTGGTGGCAGTCCGTTCCACCACTTGTGTACATCAGATATCAGAAAGAGAACTGAGCTGCGCCGTACAGAACGGACGTGAATAGATTTGTGGAAAAGCTCCAGTGCTCTGCCTGTCAACCTTCCGGATATAACGTAATTTGCTAGTGCAGCTTCCCTGCTACTGTGTTCTTGACGCCAACTAGAGTCGTCGTTCGAAGAGAGAGTATGTCGGGTTTGTTTGGTGATTTTGGAGGATATATCTCCTGCTGGCTTCCCGTTCTCCAGCACAGACGATTCTGGTACTGTTTGCTCAGCTGATGTTTCATTCTGTGAAACGCCGCTTGGTGATAATGGGTTATGGAGCTCATGACCACCTGGCAGACAAACGTCGACATCCGAATCTTGAATTCCGAGAGGTAAACCCAGCGCCTGGCTCAAGTAGCGATCAATTGCATATGCGCACCAGAAGATCCTCTTGCGCAATTGACAGTCATGAGAGCTAAGCTCCTTGTAACGGAATGGACAGCGATGCAGACCAGCATGAAGCATAGACCTAAGAATGCAGCCACCTACTGTTGATGCCGTCCGTAGTGACATCGTGGCTAGTAGATATAACTGCGCCGCCAGCATCGCCTGAAGAGCCTGAGTGTCATGTCTGTAGACAAACAAACCTAACAATTTATGAATGCTGGTTGGTGATTTTATCTTTGAAGTTTGCGGCAGATGGATATCTGAATTCAACAGGCTTGCTAGGTTGAAAATGCATTGGAAAATGGTTGTCCAGCAAGCACTTTTATGTTCTGATTGCACACTTAGAGTCGATGATGTATCACGGCGCTTAGAGTAAAACAATTCCATCTCCCGTAGAAAAGTTGGACCATGAAGGAATGGAAATAGTGGATGCCAGACTTTAAAATACGTCATCATCAATTCTTTCGCTTGCTCAAGAGGTGGAGCCTCTCCCAAGGCTTGCATAACGTTGGGATGGTACTCCCAGTGCTGCGGAGTCCCAGCAGCATCTATGCCACTGTATGGAGTGCCATATCCCGTTGGAGGGTGCTTCTCGCATGGCGAGTCTTCGCTACCGACGATTGTATCCTCTGCAGGAGGAAAATCTTGGCCTGGTGGTGCATTGTTGGATGAAGTAGGCCTTTGAGAAAAGGCCCGTCTCACCGTTTTGATGAAATAGACACCGCTTGAACTCCCCACAAACTGGCTCTCATCGTTCGAATGGGTGGTCAGGGATCCTACTTCCGAGGTACGAGACATATAATCTGAGGACGCCATGCTTGGCAGGCATGATGTCCAGCTTGGCAACAGAAGAGCATAGATACCAAAATACAACCAGGATCTGCGTTATGAGCTGGGACAGTTAGTCTTCAATTGATTTCGCCGTGTGTTGGACCTTTGGTTATTCTGGTCGGACAGGCGGGGATGATGAGTCAGCAGCCCGACATGACCACTCAGTTACGGCAATAGATGATTCAATTTATCGACGAGTCAGATGGAGCAGGCATCAGCCGAGCGGCACAAGAAGGTGCATGATGAAAATGCTCCTAAGAATGCAATAAATTCTGACAATATTCCATTTGCAGCTCTAGTCCCCAGAAAGCAGCGTTACAAGTGAGCGGGTGATAGTTCAAGCGACTCCACAAACGGGACTACTACATTCAGACGATAAATTCATCTAATCAGACGCTAGGTAGCTTTAGAAACAGAAATATTCCTCCATCATATACCCGTCATTTATGGCAGTGTTTGGTGCTAAAGGTTCTGTTGCATTACCTGATTTAACGTTCTGATATATTACTGAGAGGCGGTCCAACAATCACTGCTACAGAAACGCGTGAAATGTCTTGGTTAAGCTCATGACATTGAAGAAGATATCTAGATCTAGTGTTATACTTTATTAAGATTCTCCCATCTCCCACCTTTCAGGGGAGAAGTCAGAATCACCATGCAACTGGGTAAAAAATATCGGCCAGTCGTTCCAATTGAAGGTATAATCTTCAAGCCAGTTCACAGTCTCAATATCATCCCGGATTTCTTGTCCCTCCTGGAGTTCGCTTTGAACAAACACGGAATTCGGAGTGCAGGTCTGTATCCCACCCCGTGAATCTCCTTCACGAGGGTTTGCAGTGCTAGGTCGCCGGGGGACAATCTTGCTTTGGATCAACTCCAGGACAGAGCTGCATCTCGAAGCTAAAGTAGGATATTTCTTGTAATATTGTAGGATATCGTAAGCCTGTTGCAAGAGATCGTCTAAACGCGACGTCGAGACTTGTTGCACTATCTGCGGAAACATATAGGCAGCAAGCAAGATGATTACGCCCATATACACATCTGATCATTGTTAGCTTAACATTTCACCTAGAATGAGATAATACCTACATGAGACAGTGTACCATTGCGAGGGTAGTATGTTCGCTTGCGTCTGATTGGGAGCGTTTCGGGATATCAGTTCTATAATATCTCCGGCAGCGTTAACGCACTTGATCTGGCACCGAGAAAACGCAGAGGCCATTATTGGCTCTTCTTGGTACAAGCTGGCAGCTGAAGCTTGTCCCGAAGTTTGATTGGGTGTCTGTAGAAATGGCCTGAAGAGAAGGAGCCGTACAGAAAGATAGCTGTCAATATTGGAAATCAGTGAATGCCCGACAAGGATGGTCCGTTGAATACAGACCGTCCGCGTAAGATATTTGCTTGACGTGTTATGTGTTTCGTGGCCGTTTGGTCCTCGTAATTGGACGGCATTTGGAAATGAGGATGAAGGCTTCGACTCCAGTTGCAAAGAGTAGATTCCATTTCAAATAGGTTGGTGAGTGTATTGGAGGATAGTGGGTTGTCTATTTTGACTGCTGTGAACGTTGCTGTTTGGTGAGAGTTGACCCTTGAATCGCTCGAGAGGTAGAATGACTCCAGCACTTCCCCTATTATGTAGTGCAGTCGACAGAATGATGTATAGAAATCCATCGTTGACGGTTCGGCTCTGTTCTCGTTGCCATTTTCCAGTTTTGATGTACTCAACACCATGGCATCTATCCCTTGTTTTGCAAGCTCCTGCGGCACTCTAGGCGCGCAGCCGAACGTCATGGAGGCGATCCTGAATGAATAAGCTCGGGTTTTGTAGATACAATCGGTTATTGGTTTCATACCTGTCCATCATGATACATCCATTCCAAACTTTTCGCGCCAGGTCCCGTTCCCGTCGGTCAATGATCGCATCCACTGTGGCAGAAACATGCAATCCTAATTCCTGTGCAATGTGAACTGCCATGCTAATATTTCGAAGGCCTTTCCGGGGGGTCTCAGTATGTAGCGAATATATTGCTGTGAGCAATAAAATCTGAATCACTTCAAGATTGTAAATGTCCATCAATTCAAAAGACATCAACCTCTTAGCTCTGTCAAAGAAGGGATTCGAGGAGTGTGTTGCAGGGCGTGGCGACTCTCCCTCGGAAACGAGACAAGACATGGAGAACATAAGATTAATGATGCAATGGAGAGCAGTTTCATTCATCGGCGTGTTCCCATCTTTGGCCCAGAGCAGCTCGTATGCGTTTTCAATTGTCGGTCTGTCGAGCCAAGGATATGCAATGTCAACATAATCCCAGTATAGTTTGAATAAGCGATCAGCCACTTTTCTTGTGGGAAGAATTAAACGCGTGTCTAGGATATCTTCTTCATGCGTCTCTGTTGGTAATCTTGGTAGAGATCTGAGTGGCTTTGATAGGAATTGGCTTCTTCTGGTCTTTGAGGGATTGACAGAGCCTATTGCATTTTTGACCTGATGTAAAAGCGTTCCGCTAGATGCGCCAAAAAGACTACCGCGAGGTATGAAACCATTGTGTAAGCTACCCTCTTCGTCTGACTCATTGACAGGAGAGCGATTACCCCTAGATGCTGGTAGTACTGCATCAAGAGTAGCACTGCCGCTTGTAGCCTCTCTTCGAGCATTTAGACTAAAGGTTCATTCAGCTGAATATAATGAACTCTAAGAAATGAATTAGTAATTAAGCTTAATGACTTACTTTATATTTGATGCGGTTGCAGAAGTTCGGTCCATGCGGTAGACACAGTCGTCTGGACCTCGTTTCTTTTTTAGGCAAGGTCCGCATACTACGGGATTAAGCATTAGAATCAATTGCCATCTCCTATCCTTGCAGCTTCATTTCCTTACTAGGTCTGGCACCATCGCACTTGGTTTTCCTAGACTTGCAAAAGTTGCATGCGACACTGATCTTAAGTCGTTTCGATTTCCGTCTTTCTCCCGATGGACTCCTAGTCTGAAATGTGAACATCATCTTTCGGCCTATTTTCTGTAAATGCACAAGCTAAAACCGAAAGGCGGATCAGTCATCGGAGCCGACTATCAAAGAAAATACCATGTGTATCTTCCGAATAACGCGATAAAAAAAAGGCCTGCCTGATGAGGCGGAATGTCATCTCGGAACGCCGAATCTGGCTCGGAATCTAATTATGGACTCGGAAATATCTGACCCGCCCATCACATGAATTGATGTGATTGGTTACACGAGGTCTATACGCCAACAGGCTGGTCATCGGGGATGGACAAAGGAACACCTATAAATGAGGCATGTAGCATACTGTAGCCTGACACTCGTAGAGCTGTTGATGAATATTTTTTACTCTCATCAGGGTAAAATCCTTGATATTGGTCTTCAATATTCGCGATGCCGATCGAACATGAGACTCTTCCAAGCCCCGACGTTTGGGGACCTGGTACCTTTGTCGACAAGCAGTTTCTTCCTGTTCCTGATGATGCTCGCCGAGTATTCGAAATCCTAGCGAAGGCCACCCCTGGCTTCACCAGAGAGCAGCAGGTCTGGGATTCGGTTTGCTTCGAAGGCTCCCCGGAACCTATGATTCCCGGACCGCTTAAAGCTCCAGTTGTCGCGGCTGCTCTTCATGCCATGTGTGGTGTGGTTGGCAATGAGCTGTTGGCAGAAAGAAAGGACCAAACGACAAAACAAAGTCGTGTGATAATAAATACTGACCAGGCTGCCATTTGGCTGGCTTCTGTCATTACCTTCAGAGTAAATGGATCCGATCCTACCGAGCTGTTCAAGATGGGCAAGTCTGCCTCCTTCTTTGAGAGAGATTTCGAACGCGAGGCTTTCAAAGGACCACTAAAATTGCGAACAACTGCTATCTACCCTACGAAGACTACTGGGGTGTGGTATCAGCTTCATGGGTCTCTCAATGCAGACCCAGTTCTTCGCGCGATCGGAGTGGACCCAGCGACAAAGTGCGAGACTTCCGAAGAAGCATACAACTTGATCCGTGAGCACGTGCAAAGGTTCCCCGCGGACGAGCTCGAGATGTTGATGGTGAAGAATGGATACTGTGGCAGCATCTGCTATACTCCACAGGAGTGGAGAGATACTCTGATGGGAAAGCTCTTGGGGCGTCATCCACTGGTCAACTACACTCGTGAATCATATGCCATTCCTACCCCTCCGATATCTCTTCCTGTTTCGCAGACAGATAAGCGTCCACTTGCTGGAATCAAAGTGGTGGAGCTTGTACGAATCATTGCTGGTCCAGTAATTGGAAATACTCTAGCTGCATCCGGGGCAGATGTTATTCGTGTCAACTGCAGCCGACTTACTGATATAAATGTGCTCACTGCCTCTCTTATCTCCTGCCATTCCTACTTATACTCTCCCACCAGAAATAACAGAGACTAACCTGCTTTATGATAGGTTTTGCAACTCACTCTGAATGTCGGAGTCCGGACTATCGATCTGGATATCACCAAGGATGAGGACCTCTCACGATTGAACGAGCTCCTTCAAGATGCAGATGTATTCATCCAAGGATTCCGCCCTGAAAGTCTAGCGAGGAAGGGTCTTGGTCTCTCCAATCTCCTCGAGATGGCCGGCAAGAGAGGAAAAGGTATTATTTATGTCGAAGAAAATGCTTAT
This sequence comes from Paecilomyces niveus, assembly GCA_003116535.1. NCBI lineage: Eukaryota > Fungi > Ascomycota > Eurotiomycetes > Eurotiales > Thermoascaceae > Paecilomyces > Paecilomyces niveus. The sequence goes on along the minus strand of QEIL01000030.1, from coordinate 101,015 downwards.
GGACCTGACGGCCCGTTCCACGAGCGACCTGGCTGGCAACAGATCGGAGACGCGGCCTCTGGAAGCGCATATATTATTGGAAAGTCACTCGGCTATCCAGATGGCACGGGTGTTCTTCCGGCTCTACCAATTTCAGATATGACAACGGGGCTTGTTGGAGCCCTGGGGGCGCTGATGGCCATCCGTGATCGTACACGACATGGAGGATCCTACCATGTGGTAAGTTCACTGGTGGCCGCTGATACCATTGCTCTGGAACCAGAGATTGGCCTGTATTCTCCGGAAGTAGTACGAAAGAATGCCGAACGTTTCCAGTGGGATGTTATGGGACCATCACACTATGTATCGGAACTGCTCATGGTTGTGTTGAAAGGGTGGAAGAGGATTCTCCCGGAATATCTATCCCCGGATTCTCCTTTCATGACTACATTTGAGGAAGGGCATTGGGGCGCCATGCAGTTACTGAAGCCTGTGATTCAGCTTGAAGATGTTGCGAGCACTCCGCGGTGGTTAACACCCCCTGTGCCTCATTGCTTCTATGATCGCAATATCTCGTGGTTCTAGTGCGTTGGATGAAAGTCCTCAAGATAAGGTGTCACAGAATTGCAAATCTAAAATGTATGGACGTATTATTCTGTTCTATCTCAATTCGAACTCTCGCCTAAGTTTGCCATATAGAGCTATGTATAGAAGACTCAGGCACGGAATGGAACCGACATTAAACACGGTGCAAAAAGATAGCCTGCACTAATTTTTATTTAACAAATTTTTCGTTTATTCCAGATAGACTGCTGGAACTTGTTGAAATCTAGAGCAAGATACTGTTGTCTCCAGTCACCCTCTAATTTCCGTATATATTGTCTTTCTTCGAAGTCAACTTTAGAAGTAGTCACTTATGAATATTACAATTAAGGTTAACAACAATGCGAAGTGGGTAGACAAATAAGAATCACGTTAATCATAAAGTCAAAACATACTAACTATATTCTACAATTCACTTTCCTTAACTCCTTCTATAAAGGTACAATATGATCTATTCCATAGAAGCATCAATCTTATCCTTGATCAGACCAATAATAAATTCGTTGCGCTTCTTTTCCAATGCCTCCAAATCAACCTTCGACACCCAACCCTGTACGCTTCGATCCAGAGAATCGATGGTCTCGTGTTCAAATTTGAATTCATGCGCGTGCATATCTTTGGAGCATGCCTGGATCGCTGGCCCCAGATGGTCAAGGAAATGCCTAAAGTCTCCACCTCCTGCAAGGACATTGGTCATGATAGGACCTGTCAGTGCCCAGCGGAGGCCAAGACCAGCAGTCATGGTTTTGTCTATGAAGAACCACTTAGATTAGTACCATTGATCATCTTCACTAAGAGGGAACCATTACTAACCGAGGTCTTGGGCTGAGATGATCCCCCTCGAAATGAGGCTATACGCCTCACCAAGGATGGCACTTTGGAGTCTGTTGGCAATAAAACCAGTAGTCTCCTTCTTGACGAGCACCGGTTCCTTTTTTAGGGCTCGATAGAATTCTATAGCCGTCTCCACATGTGCATCATGCGTCCTAGGATGAGGAACCACTTCCACCAATGGGACCAAGTGCGGCGGGTTGAAAGGATGACCGATTAGAATCCGTGCTGCGTTCTTCTTGCAGTCTGTAATAAATTGCGACGAGGGTATACCAGAAGATGATGATGCGATTATCACATGCTCTGGGGTATTGGCGTCTAGGTGAGCAAAGAGACTGCGCTTAATATCCAATCTCTCGGGACCGTTCTGTGTATTCACCAGTTCATTAGTATAGATAATTCCATAGGCGGATACTGTTGCAGGACCATTTACCTCCTGTATGAAATCTACCTGCCCAAGATATTCATCGATGTCGGTCACGAACGTGTAATTCTCCAATGATGCACCGGGCGCCAGACCAAGTTTCGGCATTAATGGCCATTCTTTCTCCAAATACGTGCGAAGTTTTTCTTCTGCTCCTGGTGCTGGGTCCGTCACGATGACATGTAAGCCTTTAGCTAAGAACAATGCTGTCCAACTTGAGCCGATAACACCGGTTCCGATGACACCGACAGTCTTAATGGGAAGATTAACCATTTTGTTGGCTTGCCAGAAGAGAGGGAAGTATTGATGATACTTGAAGACAAGGAACGAGGAATAAGGCTGTAGAATTAATTTATATTAGGAGCAAGGGCAAAATCAAGACGGATCGAGCCATGACATAGCTTTAAAGGTGACTTCGGGATACTATTAAACATGTCGGAGATGAACGACCGAGCCGACAGAACCGATCGAATTTAATCAGCCTGCAAGAATGGCAATAAAAGCCTGCCTGGAATTGGAATAGCTTCTTGAAGATAGTGGGGATGTAGAACATTTCTGCTGCTAATGAAATACGTATGTAGAGAAATATCGGAGATATGAAAATGGCTTTCCGATGGGCCCTTTAATTTTCCTACCGAGGTTCAGATTCCGTTCCTAATTAGGAAATTCGGAAAGGCTGCTGGATCAGCATGAGAAAATACTAAAACGCAATAGACCGCTAGAATAATTTAAGAATTCTAGCCTATCGTTATGATGGTATATATTTCTGCTGCATCTGTAATCCAGGGATCTTTCAGTTTATGTATACAAGAAGTATACTTGCCATCTTTTATAAAGCAGTGAAGCGATTACTTTTAAATATTATCTGAATCTTGACACATGCTACTTTAATAATATACGGCATCCCTGGTTCGAAATGAATCTCTATTAACGGTGCTATGGTCATAAACAAAAACCCTACCTTGGGATAGGGTTGGAACACTGGAGAGTATTTTGTTGCTAATGGAATACTTATGTGATGACCGAGCCTCTCTGAGGGAGTCCAACACTAAGGATTACGGACAGACAGCCTGATGCCAGAGATTGGGCGTCAGGTGGTTAGGCACAGCCACAATGCGGCATCACGTTCTGTGACGGAGACCCTTATCCTAGAGGAAAACTCTCATTTTCATTAATATGGGGGCCAAATCGGGCTCCAGTTATTGCCCATAGAGGCTGCGTGCTGTTATACCTGGAGAAAGTTGAGACGATGAGGTAGGTGAAATAGGGGAAATTCAAAGTTTATGACTGAAGAATCTCTGTTCTAGCAGCCAACTTGCCGCGGGCACAGTGACGGACTCGTCCACTCTGCTCCAGAAAGCGAAACAGGAGTTCCTATCGACATTGTCGCACGAGGAACGGGCCCGATTCTCTACCTGTTCATCCGCCGAAGCCCTCCTCCAAGATGGACAGAGATTCACTAAACTGTCTAAGTCGGGAAAGTGGGAAGTAAAACTGCTGAAGAAGATTGGAGCACTATGTTGTAGCTTGAAACCTTACTTTCAGGTGATTGAGATCTTCTGCGGATCGAATCCACAATATGCGAATATTGCCTGGAGAGCATTTCGTCTGGTGTTGCAAGTAAATCTCCCGTAAGAAACAGATCGAGCGAATATGGATATGACGTACTGTCACAGCTCGCTAGCAACTTCACCACCTTTTTCGAGAAAATATGCGAATTTGTTCGAAAGGTTACGGTCGTATTGCCCCAGTACGAAGACATCCTCAATTCTCTAAAACCGGGGAGTAGCAACGTCTCGGACAGGCTGTTAGATTCTCTCACCAGATTATACGGCGATCCATTCGACTTTTTCCAGGCAATTGTTCGGATATTCTCCAAGCCTAACGGCAGTAAGTTTCTCGTTGCAATGGCTCTGATCTCTAATTGACTTGAATTTTCTAGAACTCAAGAAGACTTCAATCGTCATAGCAGAGCTTCTCTGGAGACCCTTTGATCTTCATGTTCAAGATATTATTGATCGCATGAGATTCCACCAAAAAGTAGCTCGAGATGAATTGGTGTTCGCCAAGATGGGAAACCTCTAAAGTGCATTCAAATTAGGAGCTAAACGTGATGATCAAGCGAGAAACGAAGAGGCGATTCGGATACAGAAATTTAATGATCAGATCCAGGATCGATTGAGCGCCCAAGGGAAAGGTAAATATCCTCTTCTGATGACCTGTTGCACGATGCGTACATACTAATTGTACTCAGAGCTATTCTGCAAGTCGGTATTGGAGTGGCTGGATCCACCAGCATTCAAAGATGAGCTGGAGAGAGCGCAAGATATGCGATAGAATGGTACAGGAGAGTGGTTGTTTACAGAACCTAAATACACTACTTGGGCTAATGCATCGAGTGGTTCTTTACTGTGGGTTCATGGTAACCCTGGATGGGGCAAGACTGTTCTTGCTTCGTCTGTTGTTGGTGAGCTACTCGGAGAAAGCGATGAGTCCTAGTCTGCTCGTATCGTTTGCCACTATTTCTTCGAGCAAGGCATCAGCGGAAAATTGCCGGTAAAAGGTGCATATCGAGCGCTTATTGCACAAATCTTCAATCAGGGCCACAGATTTCAACAAATATGGGATGTTTTCGCACTCGCAATTGGCGTTGCAGATTCAAAAGCCTCGGAACGTGAGCTCTTTGACTTGTTAAAGATCTGTGTTCCACTTCTCAAAATCTACGATACGCCAGCACCACAGTCGCTATGGACTTTTTGCCTAGATTTTCTTCAGAGTGGTCCAATGGGCGTGCTCCGTTTCAACAAACATATTCATATGAGTGGCATCTCAGCCCGAACAATTCGCATCTGTTCCCACGAGACTTTGGTGACCCATGTACCTGCAAAATCCGTTCTACTGGAAGCCTGGTAGCTTTTTGAGATTATGAAGTGTGGGTCAGCTATACTAGTGAACAGGGTTAATCAGCTTCTCCTGAATGATGATCTCTTGACAAATTGGTATATTTCCTCTCATCAAGCGTTACCATACGTTGTCTTTTCATTCAGATGTGCTGTTTGAGTCTGGAAGTTCGACAAAGGTAGGAATCATCAATCCGAAATCATTTCTATCCGTTTCTGGCATTTCTGCTCATGTTATCCGGGACTAACTGTGATAGCCCTAGATGGTAGTCAACAATTTAAAATGAAATATCCCATTGGTCATCCGATTGATCATAACACTATCGAGGAACTTTTACCTCATTATCGGCTTATTTTCCAAAACCTTTCTGGTTTGGGATATCGGTATGTGGACAATATCTCACTATTTCTTTCGGACAGGGGCAAAAGTTGGCCGTCATTCCAATGCCCACAATGAGCTCGTCATTGGTGGAAAATCCGAAGGAACAATTGAATAAGTCAGAAATTACGACTGCGAAGCGCAAGAATTGGGATACCCTATCATCAAATATGCTACATATCTCCAAAATATCCAAAATGACTGACAACCGAGTCCAAACCTTAGATGTTGTCAATGACGATAACGGCATTGTGGCAGCACATACGATATAAACCACCACGTCAACGACGGTCAATGGCATAGAATTAGCAACCACGCTTGTTAAGGGAGACAGCAGCATGCGGCAATCCAGCACCCTCTCCCTAGTCAGGCTACCTCGAAGTGTTAATGCTCACTATGTGGACGCCACCGTCCACCAGTTGGATCATCATGACAAAAATTTGCTGATAGTCCTAGCCGAGAGTGCCCGAAGGACATACGAGTCTGATGAACAATCCTCTTCCAAATGCTTACCTGCCGTAATCCGAAAAGACCTACGGAGCCTTGAAAATCGATCCCACATAATCCAAAAGAGAGATTTGCCGCAGACGTTCTGCCGCGGATTGGGGATGTCGTTGACGATACGTCTCTTGAAAGCCCACGCCTCCCGAATATTGAAGACAATCATCGCCAGCTAGACCTGCATTGAGTCATGGGTGTTTGGGAGAACTTCAATTATCTTCATAGTCTCAATGGTTCCGAGAGTTAATTGAGGATAGCCAGCTTCCATTTTAACTGATATACGGAAAGCGATCAATCTAAAGAAGAAAATTTTCTAATATATGCCCCGCTATTCTACTTTATGTTGAGAACGGGTAAGTTTTGCGCGGGGAAGAGGAGCATAATACAAGATCTGCCGATATTAGATTCCTCAGCAGTGTCGAATCCTAAGGCACGGAAGCATAGCAGCTATATTAACTATCTGAAGTGATAGCTTTTGCTTGCTTGAAGACTAGATTTAAGGGGGATTTGAACCCATATTTAAGTCCTTAATTAGATAAAGAAGCTAGATCCCACTGATCTAGTAGATTCTATGGTACAAAGAATCTGCCGCAAACGGCGATATGACAGGTCACCTATGCAGGTAATCTCCTGGCGCCGACGAGCAATAATTATAAGATCGAATGGAATTGTGAGCTGAGGATATCAGAAACCCTATCAGGGGACTTGACCTATTATACTCCCAATTCTAATATCTATCCTGATTTCATACAGGAGATAGTTTACACTATTGAATGTTTTAATTACAGCCATGATTATTTCAAACAATATATATCGCATTGATCTATTTAATTATTGATCTGTCTTCTGAATGATTGTTAGCTATATGTTATAGATGCAGAAAGAAAACGATCGGATACATACCAAAAAGGACCTCCGATAGAGCTCTCGTTTTCCTGCCGAGGTACCATTGCTATTTATACGGCCGCTTGACCTTCCATCCTCAACATGCTTTTATAACCGTTCCTATTTTATCATCACTTCACAATAGCCTATATGATAATTTTGGGTAATGACACTGAAGATTTCTTTTTGTATTTATTGATTTAGCACATATATAATTTAACAATCATCTAGCTTATCTCATTTGTGGTGATATAAATACATGGTAAAGCTAAGGACAACTAGGTCTCTTTTGAGTTTGCTTCGATCCATTTTCGAACCCGTTGATCAGACCATCGATCTGGTCCGCCAACTGCTCAACGATGCCAATGCGGAAGTTGGAAAGAACACCATTAATGTATGATTGATACATAGCCCAGTATTCCTTTTTCATTTTCAATTCCAACATTGACGCCTATCTAGAGAATCATTTTATGGGCGGGTTTGGAGATTCTGAATATCTCCGCCAGGCCCTTAAAAAATCGTTTGGCTCCGACGGCAAAATCGCACTCACAGTACCAGATGAGCCGTAAGTGAATTGACCAAATAATTGGTGACATCCTAATGCGATTATCATGATTCAGGCAAGCTGCAATCGTTCAGGGTGCAGCACTTCGTGGCCTTCAGGGTCTTCGGTCAATGACAAAAAGATGTCGCCGACACTCTGGATTTTCCTGGGGTATTAGATTTCGTGATGGGATCGACGATGAAGAAGATTTGTACTACGACGACTTCTATGGCAGGAAGATGGCTAGAGGAATAATAAACTGGATGATTGCCAAGGTGCGTCACTACCAGTTCAAGCTAAATCGATGTCTAATCAGAATATCTGAAGGGTGAAAAACATTCCGAGAATCATTTCTGCATAGCAAATCTTGGTCGATCTTACTATCTAGGTGATGACCGGACTTATTATATGAACCTTTACTCATGTGATCTGGATCAAGCCTCCGAAAGAAGGTATCATAAATGTAAAGATATCCACCACGTGTTCAGTTCCTCCCTCGCAAGCCCAGATACATCTCTTTCCCCTGTCACAACAAAAGTATAATATCTAACATTAGTCTCTTAGATATTACGTGGGTCAGAACTCTTGAGGAGGATGCTTGATTGATTGAATTATATCGGAACTCCATACCACTCGACCAAAAAGGAGAACTCCTGTTGGTCTCCCCGGGTTTAACAAATTATCTATCTTGCTGCTAGCTACAGGATCGAGGTGTGAACCTCGTGTGAGACGCTAAGCCCTAATCGGGCAGCTAGGTGAGCCTTGACCCTCAACAAGAAGAATTGCTATGGACTTCACAAATGTTGATCTTGACATGTTTGAGAAGGTTATCGGAGAGTGGATCGCTTATCGATTGCAATGGGAACTAAAGGTTATTTTTTGGGGCCTAGGAGGGCGTTCTACAATTTGAGGCAATTTCATAGGGTCGTGTCATTGGCAACACAACTATCAACTTTTCAAATGCGAGGTATTACTGACCATAGACGGTAATTTCTCTGTCTTGATGGTTTATCTGACATGATCAATCATTTGAGGCCTTCAATCTCCTTGCAGACAGCATCCACCACTCCCTGTGTAGTTGCGTTACCCCCAAGATCAGGAGTCAGTATCCCAGCAGCACAGACACGCTCGACGCAGTCCATAAGCTTCTTCGATGCATCTTTCTCTCCTAACCACGAGAGCATCTCTGCAGCAGACCAGAATGTTGCAACTGGGTTAGCGATTCCCTTGCCGGTGATATCAAAAGCACTTCCATGGACGGGTTCGAACAATGAAGGATTCTTCCTCGTCGGGTCCAGGTTGCTCGATGGTGCAACGCCGATGGAGCCAGCAAGCGCAGCCGCCAGGTCCGAAAGAATATCCATATGCAGGTTGGTGCCAACAATGGTGTCCAGCGAGTGCGGTTTCGCGACCATACGCACAGTCATCGCATCCACCAACATCTTATCCCATGTAACATCAGGATAGTCCTTTGCGACTTCAGCAGCGATCTCGTCCCAGAGAACCATTCCGTTTCGCATGGAATTGCTCTTCGTCACCACTGTCAGAAGACGCTTAGGTCTGGATCGTGCAGTTTCGAATGCGAAGCGCATGATCCGTTCAATACCCACGCGAGTGAAGATTGCTACTTCTGTAGCCGTTTCCCATGGCTGATGAAGGTGTGAGCGTCCTCCTTGGCCGGAGTATTCTCCTTCTGAATTCTCTCGTACGAGCACCCAGTCGATTCCTCCGTTTGAAACGGTGTTCAATGGACATTTTGTCCCGGGGAATGTTCGAACGGGACGAACGTTGGCGTATAGTTGCAAAGGGCCCCGGATGGCCAATAGCAGACCCCAGAGGGAAATGTGATCGGGGACGTCTGTCACAAGTCAACGCTAAACTCTTTCATCACAAAGACAAAAACTAAAACTAAGATTTGGATAAAATCACATACCTGGCGCGCCAACAGCACCGAATAAACTCGCATCGAATCCTCTCAGTGTATCTAACACGTCTTCCGATACGTAACGACCATGCTCCTTGTAATAAGCAGTTCCCCACGGGATATGGGTAAATTCAATATTGAATGTTCCAAGAGTCTTCGCAAGTTTCTCCACCACGTGTATAGTTGCTTGGACAACTTCTATGCCAATCCCATCACCTGGGATGGATGCGATACGGTATGTTGGCGACATTGTAGGGAGTTGAGAGGGAAGAGATATGATGTTTCACCTCTGTTCGTCCAAGCAGACCAGAGTCTTTCCAGATAAAATCAATTGAGTTTAAACATGAAATTGCCACGATAAAACCGGTTTGAGCAGGTAGTTAGACAGATATTAAATACCTCTAGAACTGTCCTACCGAAACCACTGCGGAGGCATGCTTGAACGTTCATCCTGATGATAGGTAAGAAATGTCTACCAATGCATTAGTCTTCCAAGACGAATCAGTTCAACCTTCCCTATGTCTGCAACATTAAATAATTACCAGTAATAATAGCTATCTGTCGAGACCATAATCGGGGTCTCGGCCAACCGGAGAGAGAACCTGAAAACGTAGCCTCACGTGCGGAGGGGTAAGCTATCGGCTGAACCTTCTACCGAGAGGATCCCCAGCCCATTAAAAGTACGTCTACTGGGGAGCTAGTTATATCTACCTGTGGACCTTGCCAAGAAGGTATTTCCTCTGCTGGCAGAATAATCATTAATTTTGACCGAATGAGAATATTCCTTCCGGGGTTGATTGAGCAGGGTTACTTGTTTCGAATGATATTAGGATTCGGGAATTCATATAACCTACCCCTATTGCATTACATAAGACCAAGACCTATTGCCCTAATCGACTACCTACATCTTCATGCCTCATACACCACGGGAGAAAAAGGCATCTCGTATCACTACAGCGTGTAATCCCTGTCGGTCGCGGAAGCAGAAGGTAAGCTAAGCCCAGTGACGAGTCAATGTCTCCCTGGGCGTCTTCTTCCAAGTATCTACGTTGCAATATTAAGTAATTAGAACTAATTAGCATACAGTGCAGCGGCGAAAGGTAGAACAATATATCCCTCCCCAAACCCGATTGAATCCCAAACTCCTAACAATACTACCGAAGACCAACATGCGAACAATGTCTCGAATACAGCCGTCCCTGCGCTTGGCCGGAACAACTTAAGCGGTACCTATATCCTTTCCCAACCCCACCTACCTTCTCTCCCACCCATATATCAATCCCATCCACCTCATTCTCAAAATTCCTTCAATATGAATCCAACTCTAACAATTCAACACAGCGGCCCCGCAAAAGGCTACATCGAAACCCTCGAACACCGTCTCCACGAGACTGAAAACCTGCTCCTCAGACTCCTCTCTCACATCTCCGATGAGCAGCTTTCTTCTATTCTGTCAGAACGGGGATCACCCAACACAAACCGAAATCAAAATTCAAACCCAAATCCCATTATGGCCCTCTCCAGAAAAAGCGGAGGCGAGTACTGGAAACGATTCCCTCTCAACTCTGCAGAGACTATTCGGAGATGGGAGAGAGACTACTCTACTATCGCCAGGGGCATGAGTGCGTTTGGTATGGGTGCAGGCGCAGATGCAGATCGTAGAGCTGGTACGGCTCAGATATCGTCTGTGGATGAGAATCGTTTGCGGACTGCGACTACGGCAAATAGAGAGGATGTGATAGGAGAAGATATGTCGATGTCTTCGGGCTTTGATGAGCGGGGGACGGTCTTTTCTCAAGAGTCCGAAAATTCAGAAACTCCTGCTCCGCCTGGGCAGGATACCGATGGGAGACAGCAATACCCTGAGAATCGAAGCAGGCCATATGTTACAATACTGCTAAACCCTTCGTCTGTTGCAAATACTCCGGATCTCGTACAGGCATTGACTCCTGTGGCGCCATCAGAGCCGAGTTCGTGGATTGCGGCGCCGCCGGTGAAGTTTCAGAGGCAGTTTCTGTGGTGATTATAGATGAGGACTCGTACACAGGTCAACAAGTGACTCTGTATGAAGCGTAACCTCTACTACGTCTGTCGAGAGGCGGATTGACGAATGGACCAATCTTGGTCCGACAATATGGTGTTTCTGGCCATATGAAGAAGCCAGCAAGGATCACAGGGACAGCTGTCCCCTTTATTTGACGACTAAGAACATCTACAGTACATAACTAACATCAGTGACAACATTAAGAAATATACCGTGTGTGCGCCCTTACCCTCCGTTGAGAATGCTCATATAGGCATATCATATAATATACAAAACTGCACCGTCCCCGAGAATGACGGTGGTTCCAGCCAATCTCATAGTCTAGACTCTGATGTGAAGGCGATGCCTTCAACATAAGCCACAACATAAACCATCATATTCTCTGTCCCTTGAAATTCACGATGCACGCCAGCCAGCCGCTGTCGAAGAGCAAAGTCAGAAGCGGTTGGACGCTAGCTGAGGTCTACTCTGAATTCCTGGTTCACCATATGAAGTGGAATGACTAAGGTTCCAGTGATCATGCCCGGGGGAAGACTCAGTCGATTGAGAGACTTCAACCGCGGGATGTCTAGGAGTAGGAGTTGTTGAGGACAATTGAGCGGTCATCGCAGGGCCACTTTTGATCATCCAGTCTTGATGACACAAATTTAACATTGCAGCACGTAGCCGTGTCCACAGCTCCTTGGTCGAGCTTCCACGCCACATAAACCGGCCGCATTGTCAATGTCAATGTCTGTAATAACAGGCACATAGGATCTTGTTTAGCACCTTGTAAATCAACCTACTCAACGTCCATCAAGACATCGCTCATAATATGTAGCACGTAGGAGAACTTCCGTACGCTCCACTTCCCGGTATCCTTGAGAAGCCCTGCGTAGTCCAGCAGGATGCGTCTTGCAGACTGATAGCCCCCTTGATGAGGGACACCACGAATGTAGATGGTCCCACCATTGCGGATAAAATTCGTGGCCTCATTGTCAGCTGCACCGTACGGCTGGCTCCCATGCGGTTCCATGAAGCTGGTGAAGCCTTCAGCATCGACCTGCCGCCAGTCGATATCGTCCAGCAATTCAACCGATGTAGCCCCGACCTGCGTCTCAGCTGAGCGTGGTACCATGAAGGTATAGAGGCCCAGTACGAGCGCAGCAGAGAAGAGTGCAAAAACTGAATGGAACATGGTATCATCTGATGCCTTGCGGTTGGTCATGAACTTGAAGATCTGTGCTGCATGAAGGCAGGCCCTTCTGGCCGCTGGGGTCTGGGACCACGCAGCGATGTCATCCAGCGCCTTGCGTGCAGAGGCAGGACCAGCACGTCCGGCTGCAAGGTCAAATATCTGTATGTCGGCACAGAGAATCATGCACATGTTGTGCCACATGATGATAGAGTTCGGATTCAGCCTCTCGAGGATCTCGCCATAGTCTTTAGCGACCTGGACCTGCAGCAAAGGTAGACACCTCGCGCGGCCATCCATAGCGTAAGTATGGCATGGCGCAAAAGGATAGCTCGCGCGGTTAGATAGCAACCGATAGTACGCTTCTGACAGTCGGAGCTGCAGCATTGCGAGTAGTCCCTGCATGCAGAAGTCGTCCACAGGAGCATCTAATGCGGGAAGGGTGATGTTCTCGGATGGAGAGGTTACCGTGGGCATCAAAATGCGCTTGCCACTACGGATCAGTTGCATCCACTGAGTGGATGAGACTGCCCTAAAAAGCGCCTCATTACAGGGAAGTATTATTTGCACGGAGTCTGGTACGACAATCGGGCTTGTAGATAGGAAAGATGAGTACCAGGAGTCAATGAGCAGTAGACCTATAATCAGTCTACACCAAAGGTTAGTGAAGTTTTTCCACATAGAAGGGCTTGGGAACAAACCTTTTTGCAGACTCCACCCGGCTCCACGCCTTCCATCGCATATCCAGATCGGGCACAGCTTCAAACAGACCCATATCGAGCAACTGGCCTTCGTTGGCCGTGAACAGACCATGTCTTTGGGCCACCTATAAATTGTGAGTCCAGCTACTGCAAATGGGTAAAGAGTATGGCATACCGCCATAAGATTCACATAGAGCATTTGACACTGTTGTAAGTGTTCTTTCTCCTGCATTAAGTTAGAATAGCTGTCGCGTCGTGGGACCTGTACTAACGTACCCCTGTCATTGCCGCAAGGTTGAGGAATAGAAAGGCAGTCGCGAACGTCGTCATGATGGCTGCGGGCTTACCATTGCCCAAGGAGCACCTAGCCAGTTCAGCAGTGACCTTCTCGAGGATCACCTAGTCTCACCATTAGTTACTATCCCAGGTGCATCAATGCTCTGTTAGATAGACACTTACTGGAAAGGACCTTGACACGAAGTTCGTAGTCCCCTTTGTCCCCAAGATAAGCATCCCAATGAGACACATTACAAACAACAGAGGTAATCGGGCCTTCTTTGCAGAGAACGTGGGCAAATGCACGAATGGAACCAGTGGATGAAAGTTGCGGAAGTATAGATCCAGAGCCATATCCAGGATCTCCGCGGGCGGGAAAGTGGGAGCAGAGCCGGCACCGGAAGCTGATGCTGCTGGAGATAGAGATTCATGGGCTGGAGAGTTAATCTGCGAGAGAGATGACTGTGACAGGCCAAATACAGCCTGCAGTTGCATCCGACATTCCTCGTCCAGGCCATGTCGAGATCCCTGTGGACCATCGGGATAGTGGCCCAAAGGCTGGAAATTATGGACAGAAAAGAGATTGTCCAGATCACTGTGCGCCATATCGCGCCATAGACTGTTCATCAACCGACCCACGGTATTGGGAGGAGCGAGCCAGCAGCGTTCGACTTTTGCGAACCGTTCGTTGGGTATGTTATCCCCAGATTTGATTGTGTCGATGGAGCGTCTATGGTTTCTTTCGGGAGAGATGGCAAGGTTCTCACCAATCAATCCGAAATTGGCATCTCTCATCAGATCCAGAGAGCCCTGGTGAGAGACACTATCTCCCCTTGGCTCCAGCCACAGCTGGAGCATCTCGTTTGGCATCGCATCGAAGGTGACCCCGCGTTGCGAAGCGTGTTCGGGTGGATTGAGCGGTGTGACCTCGTTCCAACCGAAATACGGCTGCTGTTCGTCAATGATCATAGGGTTGATATCCGACTCGGTTCGAGCATGATGGGCTGAGATGTCAGCCAGAAAATCCAGCGATGTCGACTGGATCCCGTTGGCCGGAAGAGGTACATCCCGCGGAGTCGGGGGGAGATTGGGGAGCCGGTGTGTCTCCGCTCCCAGGCCGGGCAGCAGATGTCGAGTCTCCTCATTTGGATTAACCGTCGGAGCGATATTGACAGCAGAAGGCCTTCGATTGAGGATGGGCTCAGCGACGGACGGTTTCCCGTTCATTGCCCCATCGGCCGTTGCGGCTGCAGCCTGCGCTATATGTCCTTTGGCATGCCGGCTCAGAACATCACTGTGTAACGCGATTAGCACATGTATCGCATACCGAGATTGAGAGCAAGTGTGCAGTTGCGCAACTGTGGAACTGATCCCCAGACTTACCTTCTTGAGAATCGTTTATGACACACATTGCATTCGTACGGTCGTTCCTTAGTGTCTATATACCTGTCAGGCTCCGAGACCGTAATGCGGAGAAACATTCATCAAGAAACGGAGAACGCGGAAAGCAAATAAGACATACGTGAACGCTCATGACGCTTGAAATGCTCCGTCTTCTTGAACCGGCGATCGCAGATTGTACACTTTCTCAAGACCATGACGACTCTCGCGAGGTGCGAGGGAAGAGCAGGAAAGAGACCGGGCAAGAAGCATTGTACAACTACCCGCTCATAGGTTTAGGCGGAGGGGAAGTTCGCATTGGAGAAGGAGGGGAAGAAAAGGACGGGGGGGGCGAAAGACGTCGCCCGTCTTGGGGAACAGTCGACGACTTCTCTGAAGCGCTTGGGGAACCGGGGAAACTTTCTGGTTGGCTTCTTCGTGCCCGAGTAACCTCGAGGGTAGGGCGTAATCGTTCCAAGACACGAGAAAGTCCGGAAAGTAACAAGCGACAGTCCTCTCGAGGCCAGTGGACGAGTCCAAAGAGAAATCGTCCGCGCTAGACTCTTTCCTATCGCACCTGACCGGGGAGATTATTCTTTTTGCCTGAATCGAGTCAGTTCCACGTTCCAGCGGTCTCTTCCAGGAAGAAAGACGCACAGGCCGACGATCCTCCATGCATCTGGAGCTATTAAGCAAACGGCTGAACAACGGGGTAAAGCCGAGTTGCCGACCACAGGAGGTGGGGTCATTCAGAGGGCTGAGGCAATAGTCATCCTTACGAGCCCAGCCACGTTAAAGTCTGCTTTCGTGTTGTCTTCTGGCAAAGTTACCGTTCCTCTTAGACTTTGTTAGCTCGTCTGCTACCCCACGGGGAAATCTCACCGGCAAAAATGACATTCGCATGGCCATGATCCATGTTCCAGGCCGGTCAGCGCCCAATTTGATTGAGTGGTAACTTTAGTCTCGACTTGTGGCGTTAAATCCAATCATGGAAAAACGTACAATTGTAACAGCAACTCCCCCTCTTTCCACTTCCCCTGACGGACCATCTCCGCTGACTTCCCAACGAACAGTTTTTCTCCCCACTGCCGAGCTGTAAGCCGGTGGATCCCGTGACGAGTTCATGACGAGTCCAGGACGAGTCACGCTGACAAAGCCACCTTTCTATGAGAGATTATTGGTTACGAGCAACTCCAAGTTGCAGACCACTAGTACCGCCCTCGTCATGTTTCATTACGGACACGGTAGTTGGTATGAACTGCGCGGGCCGAACACTACCAAGCACTGTCGGTGAGAGAAAGCGCTAGTGGGAGCGTGGTTTCAGAGTAGTATATAAGGATGATCTTATATATTTTGAATCAGGTATTGTACGCAAACCTACAGAATAGATTAAGCTGCTAAAATGTCAGTCAATCCTTACACATGAGTTCGTTGTTCCTTTGGGCGGGGGGGTTAGATATTCGCATCTTGCATACATACATTCAAAGTTATCACAAAGTCGAAACACAACATATACAAAAACACAGCCAGAAACATACGCAACAAAAGAAATCAAACCCAATCCTTAACTAAGCGAAATCACGCTGCCGCCACAGCTTGTCCATTCTTCTGCCCATTAATATGGCCTGAGGCAGTGTCATTCGTAGTGCCGTTAGTAGTAGTACCATCGGTACCATGCACCACACTCGTATCCTTGCTCTTCACTCCCCCTTGCGCCGCGAGCTGCGCCAGCCGCTCGTCATCATAGTACGTGTCCAGTCGCGCTCTCTGCGCTGCCTTATCAGCCTTGACTTGTGCGAGGATCTCTTTGATGTTGGGGTAGGACGAGAATTTATCCTACAGGTCATCAGTACTTTATTTCCTAGATGTAGAGATGAAGAGAAATGAGAAATTGGACCGTACCGGAAGAACATCCCACACCTTCGGATCAGTGCCCTGATTCTTGAACGTGCCGCAGATCGAGCGCGCATATTCGGTAAACAGGAACGAGCGACTGCTTTCGATCATGATTGTCATTTGATCTATGAATATAGATATCTCAGTATACCCATTCCGCAATAATGTTTCCCGTTTAATACTCCAAGGGCAGGACGAAGGGGAAAACTCACTCTCCAAAATCCTCCTCGGCTCATTCTCCTGTACGCGCATCTCCCAGACGTAATCGTCACTGAAATTACCATGTGGCGTATGACTGATCTCCACACTGCCGCCACCAGGAAGGAACTCGTCTGATCGACCCAATCCGTTCCCGTACAGAGAGGCCAGGAACTCCGTCGCGGAGTTGCGATGGAAGTATGGTAGACGGAACGAGTTGGACGCGACGTCCCAGCGGGGACCGAACCAGAGGAAGTCAGCGAGGGAGGTGTTCGGGTCGTGGGATTTGGCTGTAAGCACACAGTTCACGGAGGGGTCGGTGTGGTCGATTGAAGTGGCGTTTTGGGAGGAGAATTTAGTGAGGTCGTACTGTATGGGGTCAGTTTTATACTTCGTTAATCGGGATCATAGGGGATGATGAAAGGGAAGGGATGGTACCTTGTAAGGAACGACATTACCATGCCATGCTACGACGTCGAACGGGCTATGGTCCTGCTCGATGGCGTTGTACCGTCCATTAGCCTTGTTGACAATACTCCAGTCCTCATGCAACTCGTCATCGATATGAGCGACAGGGTACAGGAAATCTCGCGCGTTAGCCAAGCCATGACCACCCAGAGGACCCAGATCAGGCAGTTCCCATATAGATCCCCAGACTTCTGTGATATAGCCACGAGCGACGTTATGGCCGGATGCTAGTCGGATCGCGAAGCGGATACCGCGCTGGATGACACATATCTCGCCGGGCTGAAGGAATATCTTACCCAGCTCGGTTTGGATATCCAAATTACCCAGCTGAGCAACGATCAGGAAGTCACCGTCTGTGTTGCAGAAGGCCCGATGATCCATATCGGCATTGATCATGAACACGTAGAGTGCGATTCCTTCACGCAGGTTCGGGTCTCCGCTTCCACCTAGAGTGTGTAGGCCATCGACGAAGTCGATCTTCTCATTCTCCTTCGGCAGAGGAAATGGTAGCCATTCAGCCTGCTCAGCAAGCGTCTCGACTTTCGGGTTTATCGTCAAGAGGCAGTTCTCGATGTGTGCTTTGGTTTCGATATTTGAGTTGTAGCCATCTGATAAGAAAATCATTAGTCGTAATCATCTTGTGAAAATAGACAGTTAGTAATACAACGTACTATGAGCGGCAGCTACTCTAGCACGGTAGAGATAGGTGCTAAAGTTCGCATGACGAGGAGCCACAAAGGCCGAGTAAGTAATGCCCTCCGTGTACAGCCCGAATCGAGGTTCCTGTGGGTTGTTCTGACCAGCAGGAAGCGTACCCGGGATCACTTCGGACTGGAAACGGTTCCCCCAACCGGCCTGATATTCATATGGATCTTCCTCGCGTGTAGGTTTGCGACGCTGAGTGTCCGTATAATGGAAGACCTTCTGAAGGTCTGTGATGGGCTTTCTCTCTTTGATTGGGGGTGTCGGCATGTTGTGGTTGGATGTAGTAAATTAATACACAACGTAGCAAAAAGTGTACCAAACACAACAGATATTTGTCTGTAGGATAAGATACTCAGAAGATCAATAGTCAAAAACTCAAATAACAAAAAACTTTGGTTCTGGTTTCAAATATTCAAATCCATTCATGCCGTGTGAGCCTTTTGAGCTCAAAGAAGCTCCAAAGAACTATATCGGCCCACTCCCACAGTTGACCGGCATCTCAGCTCCGAGCATCATCTTGCGGGGCTAGAATGTGGAGAACGACAGTGGATGAAGCACAATAGACGTATTGATAGATTTATGAGAGTAGAAAAGGGGTTGTGGATGGGGTCAATTCTCCATTTTGGGAATTTATGATCAATTGCGTGTCAGTAACTTCGCGATTAGCAAGATGCGTCGGCAGGGACAATTGATCTTTTGACGCGTACTGAGGATAATCATCATTAGGCCTCCAGCCTCCAAAGCCATCCGTCGTAGTTAGCTTCCACTTAGGTACTACGTGATGCTAGGTAGTCCCACCTTCTTTCTCCAAGAGAGAAGTTCATGCTAAACTTGAGCAGATTGATCTGCGTAGGTCAAGACCTCCTTAGATGCGGTGAATAAAAGGATCTCTATCCCCTGAAACTTGAGACCACCTATGCAGAAGTGGAATCTGTCTCCCAGATGGGTCCGTATTGTAAGTTAGACCACAGGGACACGCTTATTTGACCCCACTGATGTCACGGCGAAGTGGACGCCTGAAAAGACTGTCGTTTTGAGACGTTGCCAGCTCGATAAGGGTTAGGGTTAACTTAGGTATGAAACCTTATGTAATAACCTTTGCTCCACACTGTGGCAGTTTGATGCCCCAAGCCTAATGGTTTGGGGCACATGAACCATCTTTGCGGGGTAATTCCAACCAGAGATGAGGCTCTTAGGAAGCCTTTCATGTGAGAAATAATTGGGAGACTTAATATTATATTAGTAAGCATGATCAAGTTCTGATATTGAGCTGTAAGGAGCTCAAACAACAGATGCAAAGAGTTAAATACATATATTTAGGTCTATGATATCCATAAATGCAATAGATCGCTTAGGTATTTACTATATTCAATACTTCACCGCTAGGACATCGTCCACCATCTTCTGGGAAGCTCCTAGGTAGTTAACGGGGTCACAGAGAGCACGCAGGCGCTCCTCTTTCATCTTCGACGTGACCTCTTCTTTGGAGAGTAGACACTCGAGAAGCGTGAGATTCTTCTCGATACTCTCCTTGCAAGCTGCGTAGACAATATCGTGGGCTCTCTGACGACCCACATACGGGGCCATACCCATCATCACAGCTTCAGCTACGATCAGGCCCTTGGTGGAGTGCAGATTGTCAAGCATCTGTTTGCTGTGTACCGACAGACCGGACAGTGCAAAATGCGTCTGGAAAAGAGCACCAACGGCAATCACGAAGCTTTCAGGCACGGCCACCCACTCGAGATGCCACGGTCCCGAGGCACGCTCGAAGTCGGCCACCATCCCATCGAGGACCAGACCAGCGTTGGAACGCAGAATCTTGGAGGCCGCCAAGATGACTTCGCTGGAGATCGGGTTCCGCTTCTGCGGCATCGTTGATGAAGCGCCGCGGTGAGGGACGAATGGTTCGGACACCTCACCCAGCTCGTTAGAAGACATAATGATGATATCGAGAGCCAGCTTTCCCATCGAACCGCCCATCAGGGCCAGGAAGTTGGCGATCTCCGCGACACCGTCGCGGGCAACGTGCCAGGTAATGGACGGGTCCGCGAGACCCAATTCCTCCGCCAACGCCCTTCGCACTCTCAGGCCATCATCTCCGTTGCCCAGCGATGCCAGAGTACCAGCCGCGCCACCAAATTGGACAAGCAACGTACGGCTCTTGAGCTGCCCCAACCGCTCCAGATGTCGCTGAAAGCCTGAAAGCCAGACAGCGCACTTATAGCCAAAAGTGACAGGCAGCGCATGCTGCAGATGTGTTCTCCCCGCCATTGGTGTGTCCTTATACTTCTCGGACAGATCTCGCAGGGTCTTGATCACATCCTTCAACAAGCGCTCCACAATTGCGAGTCCTTCCTTCATCTGGAGTACGCTGGCGAGATCCATAATATCCTGCGTCGTCGCTCCCCAATGCACATACTTGCCTGCTTCTTCGCCGCAGATGGCCGACAACTGTCGGACTAGAGGCAGGATGGGATAGCCCACGATCTCCGTCTCATGTCGTAGTCGTTCGAGATCCAGCTCTGACTGGGCCACCTTGGAGGTCACCTTGTCACCGATATCCGCGGGGATCACATTACATCGTGACTGTGCTCGTGCCAGCGCAGCTTCTGCATCAATACAGCGCTGGATGTAAGCTTTGTCGTCGAACACCTTTGTAGAATCTCATCAGAATCCTTGAATATGAAAGCCAATGGATGTGTTCGACATACCTTCCGGATTTCCTCCGTGCCAAAGAGTGTCCGGAAGATGCTCGAGTCGATAGCACTGACGGAACCCATAAATCTTCTCTGGCTGACGGCGCGAAGTCGAGGAACAGCAGAAACTAGCTGTGAGCGTCGAAGCAATTGCGCAAAGGATGACATCTTGGTTAATTCTGGGAGGAAAACCACTCGACCCAGATATTTTGTCAGACACTGTACGATGTTGCGCCAGCAAGAAGCAAGCTACCTGGAAAAGATCTCCAACGCGTGAGGAGAACGGGGCGAAATGCGCCTAGCAAGAATTGGTGTGCGAGGACCTGAAACAATACTAGGAGCTTTTGATTAGAAGAAAACACAATCTACAATGACTAGAAACGCTACATGATACAACACACGTTGAATCTCTTCGTGTCTCTCTGCACCACATCGTCGACAGCTCTAAGCTGGACGTGGGGCCTTGTGTCTCTGATCCGTAAATTACAGACAATACCAAAATTACCAGACTGGGATTCCCCGCATAATCCACTGTGGATCCTTTCCGTCGCGCTATTTTGTGGGGCCTTTTCTTGTTTTCTCCACGACCGCCCAAGCTCCTCCCCGGTTACATCGCTGATGCTGCTATCGAGTCGCGCAACGGTCGTTGTTAGAACATGGAACAAACTGTGGATTGTATCCGGGAGCGGAAACCCAGTCGATAGTCATGTGGCTTTACTCTCTAATGAACAGAGACGCCACACCCATACCGGTACTACGTATTACGCTGGTCAGTAATTGCACGGGACCGAAGAAGTTAGCCGTCTAACCCACCTGGCACACATGCTGACAATTCCGAGCTCCTTGTCCTGCTTCTGTAGCTCAGCGAGCAGTGTTGCAGTCTGCCGGCCTCCAGTTGCACCGACGGGATGTCCCAGAGCAATGGCACCGCCGTTCGGATTGACCTTTGCGGGATCAAGCCCGAGTTCCCGGATACAGTAGATGCTCTGGCTGGCAAAGGCCTCATTCAGCTCGAAGATGTCAATGTCCTTCCGTTCGATACCGCAGAACTTGTAGAGGTTCAGGATGGCTGGGACAGGTCCGATGCCCATCTCGTCCGGAGCGACACCGGCGATCTGAGTGCCGACGAATCGTCCGATGGGCTTCAGGCCATGGGCGTCAGCCCAGGCACGACGGGCGAGGATTGTTGTAGATGCACCATCAGAGATCTGAGATCTGCTATCCGTTAGATATCTAGGATATAAATAGCGCGGCAATTTAAATCACCGCACTTCCAGCTACTCACGAGTTTCCAGCCGTGCTAGCTCCTCCCTCCAGCACCGGCTTCAAAGTCGAGAGCTTCTCGACCGTCACGCCGTGTCTCACACCTTCATCTAAACTGATCACCTTCGTGGTCTCCTCCTTCGTGTCCTCATTGATCCACCGCGCCGTGATCGGAACAATCTCATCATCAAACCGCCCGCTCCTCTGTGCCTCGCTAGCCCGACGCTGGCTCTCTGCCGCAAACTCATCCTGCTCCTTGCGCCCAATCCCATACCGCTGCGTAACATTCTCCGATGTCTTCAACATGGGCATAATACAGTCCCGCGCGTCCTTGACCGGTGACTCCTTCAGCATCGGGGACACATCGACAGGAATGCCGCGCGAAGAGTAATTGCGCGTCATGCTCTCAACTCCACCAGCCAACCCGACATCGATCTGTCCGACCATGATGGAGTGTGAGATGTGTGTGATTGCTTGCAAACTGCTTGAACATTGTCTGTTCACGGTATGGAAAGTCGTCGTATTGGGAAACCCGGCTGCATTCAGTGCCATTCGTCCCGTTTTGGCGAAGCCCAACTCTGAGAGCACATTTCCGATCATCGCATCGTTGACCTGTCCGGGTTCGATGTTGGCTTTCTGCACAGCAGCTTGCATGACCTGTTTGGGTGTCAGAAATATATTTCTCCCATATTCATGTCCATAGTTCATATTGAGAGCAGAAAAGATACCGGAATCAAAATCTCCTCTGGCCATGCATCCTTAAATCCACCCTTGAATGCCCTGGTGATAGGACTCCGCACCGACGACAGGACGACAATGTCCTGCGGTGACTTTTTGAGGATCTCCCTTGCTGCCTTGCCAATCATCCTTGCGGTGTGCTATATACAGTATGAGAAATCCAATCGCAAAATCTAAAACGGAAACAATAACAATGACCAGAAGTAATCACTGCGCGATGAATAAAGTCGAAGCTCAAGAAATCCAAAGTGCTAGAAGTCCAATCCCTCCGGATAATACTCCGATACTGCTGTAGTCCTAGCCCATCCTTACTGGCGGTCACTAGCCGTGGGGCGTATATGTTCACGGCCCCACGTTCCCCAAGCTTCAACCTTTCAGGTACACGCTACGCACCCCGGTAAGGGCTTCGTTCTTACCCCAACTGTTGTAAACGACGCACGATAAACTGAGTTCTACGACCTAGGTAGTCTCAAACTCTCAACGAGTGGTTGACAATTGGAATTCTTTATTATAAGACTATTATCGGATAATTATGCACATCATCACACCGGGGAGTATGACGTATAGTTAAGTTATTCTTAGCGTGATCGCACATGATAGCTTCAAGCATTGTCCATTTCCACTTCTCTTATAATGAGAAGGCAAAAAATAAATCCGAGAAACAAAATCCTTGACGAAGGACATAATCCGATATTATTCAGCTTTAATTATATCGCCTCCTCGTTATCGTCCTCATCATTTAAACTCAAACTTGTCGTTCAGAGCTGACAAACGATTTGGAGATCGGCTAAGTGAATACCCGATGGTCGAAATTGGAGATTGGAGATGGTTCGGCAGGTTGATGACGGCTCCTGCCTCCGGTTCCAACTCAAGGCCTAGATCCGATCGGTCCTATACGTCTTGGAAAGGAATTTCATAGTTCCGCTCAGATGGTCGTGTTGAATAGTGATGAGATATTACTTTTCTCTGGAGGGGTTGGTTCAATTCATCTTTCGTCTGATAAAGCTAGTAGAGTGAAAATACTACTGATGGAATGGGCCTACAGAGATATACATTAGTCGTAGGAAAGGTGCTATTCTTTTGATTCTTTTTTGGGTCGTGAATTTGAAAGCACGATTACCAGCCGTAGCAAAAAATATCCTCTCTATTATGTGTTCCGAATAAATAACGTAATAAACATGGCTTCATCTTTTGCTCTATATGGCGAAATATCATATCGAGATAACGTATCCTACCCTCCCGTGGATGAAACGTATATATCATTGTAGATTACAGCATAGGCTTCAGATCATCCGCCACCTTGAAGGGAGCGGCAGTCTTCGCCTTGACCTCGTCAACCGTGACACCATCGGCCAGCTCCTTCAGGGTCAGACCCTCGGTGGGACTGACATCAAAGACAGCCAGATCGGTGATGATCTTCCAGACACAGCGGGGGCCGGTCAGAGGGAAGGTGCACTCAGAAAGGATCTTGGGGTTACCCTTCTTGTCAACATGTTCCTACTAGTTGTTAGCTCATGTTGGTTTAGGAGTAGGCGCATATGGACATACCATGGTGACGACGACCTTAGTTTTCTCGGGGTTGGCAACCAGGTCCATGGCACCGCCAATACCCTTGACCTTACCAGGAAGCATGAAGTTGGCGAGATCTAGTGATTTGTCAGTCATGACTGAAAATGGTTAAGAATCGGCATACGAGACTTACCTCCGTACTGGCTGACCTGCAGCGCGCCCAGCATGGTGAGATCGATCTTACCAGCGCGAATCATACCGAAACTCTCATGCGATCCGAACAGGGAAGCTCCACGGCCCAAAACGACAGTCTCCTTGCCGGGGTTAATGAGGTCAGGGTCCTCTTCACCGGGCTTCGGGTAGCCACCCAGACCAAGGATACCGTTCTCAGACTGCAGGACGACCTCAACCCCCTCAGGCAAGAAGGATGGAGCGATGAGAGGAATTCCAATACCCAGATTCACGTACATGCCGTCCTTGAACTCCTTAGCGGCCCGGCGGACAATACGTTCACGGCGAGCAGTGGCCTCACCGCTACCTGATAAACAAAGTTATGTCAGTAAGAGTCAAAGAAGATACGCGTGGAATTGACTTACCAGCCTGCAGCAGCTCGTTCGGGTCCTTGGCGAAGGTGAGCTTCTCGATCTTCTTCGGCTCGGTACTCTGGATGACCTTGTCGACGTAGATGCCCTGCAAGTGAATGTCCTCGGGAGCGATCTCTCCAACCTCAACGATGTGGTCAGCCTCCACGAGAGTGACCTTGGCATTCTTTCCCATAGCCTCGTTGAAGTTGTTCATGGCCTTGCGGAACTGACAGTTTCCGAGCTTGTCTGCCTTGTGGACCTTAACCAGAGCGTAGTCACCGAAGATAGCTTCTTCCAAAACATATTGCTTGCCATTGAATTCGCGAGTTTCCTTGGGCTTCGACTTTTCTGCGACAGTTCCGTCTCTGTTGTAGCGGACGGGGAGTTCACCAGTTTGCACTTTTTGACAGTTAGCCCAAATACAAAGAACGACTAGGAAACAGTTTAATCCTACCGATAGTTCCATAAGCAGCGGGGGTATAGAAAGCGGGGACACCAGCAGCACCAGCAGCACACTTCTCAGCGATTGAGCCCTGAGGAGTAAGTTCGAGAGCTAGATCTCCACTAAGATACATCTTCTCAAACACCTTGTTTTCGCCAATGAAGGAGGCGATCATTTTGCTAATCCGACCGGATTCAAGGAGCTGGCCTACAAATTTTGCCATCAGTATATATGTCCTTTGAAGCATTACTGAACTCGTCATTGTTTACCTAGGCCGACTCCCGGCATGCCAGCATTGTTGGAGACGACGGTGAAGTCCTTCAGATCAGGCCTGTCCCGCAGGGCATTGATAAGCGTGTTGGGAACACCTGAGAAGCCAAATCCTCCCACAAGGATCGTAGACGAACCCTTCACATCCTTAACAGCTTCCGCAGCGGAGGGCACGATCTTGTCGATCGCCCTCTGGGAGGAGGATGCGGAGAAGTTCCGTCGCCATATAGGGCGGAATAGCGATGCGGAGATCTTCGCCTTCATGCTGAGCACCGCAACCTATTGACCTTCATAGAGGAATTGGTGCGCATGAGAAGGAAAGAAAAAGAAAAGAAGAAGTCCAAGACACATTGTACAGCTAAAGAGCATCGGCTAGGGATGATCGCCGGGAAGTGTACTTATCCGCACCTTATCCGTACTTGCTCCGCACCCCACAGCCGACCCCACCGGGCTTCGTTCCGGGTCGCTCATCGGTAAAGGTACGCTGCATACATATGGAGTACTCCATGTCTACATGTTAACGTAACTCTGCAGTGTTGCTGACTGTACAAAAAAACTCAGGATCACTTTCCAATGCCACTCCTGGATGCTTCAACGTTCCCAGCCACAGATCATGAAACATACTCTGTAAGAAAGAAATCATCGACCCCGGCCTTTCCCCGCTTCCGAGTATGTACTTTTGGGGGAGACCCGAATGTTGTCTGGGGAAAATACGCCGCGGTCAATTCTATTTATGCTAGAAGATCATTATGCACATAGATATATAGGAGGAACAGAACGCCTTTGTGTCCTTCATCTTGAAACTCACAGTTCTCAATTCATCGTCCTTGTATGATTTCAACTATTGTAGAACATGGCGAAATCAGGAATTCCGTCAACCCCGCAACTCTCAGAGAAGCATAATGGCATTCCCGCCAGACTGTTTGACAAAGCCACCCGTACCAAAGCTGCAATATGGGATATAGCCACCAAGCCAGAGGAGAAGAAAGTGAAGAAAATTGCGATCCCGAAAGGCATTGAGGAATCCAAGTTCTTCGAGGCCATTCATGATCTCAAGAACCAGCTGGGATCGGAACATGTGGAGCTAGTTGAGAAGCTAGTCGATGGATGGTAAGAAAACCTAATTAGGCGGAATTGATGTACAACATTCTGATTTTTGTCTGGAATAGGTACATGGAGAGTGAGTACCCATATATCACTCTCATATAGGCAACTCTGGATTGACAATGGCAGACCCCAATACACACGATGGAATGTATATTCTAGACGACGAGGAGCTGGTAGGCTCGGCGGTCGCGTATCCCGGTAGCACAGCAGAGGTACAGAAGATTGTGCTGTGGGCGAACAAGTACCGTATACCCATCTTCCCTATCTCCATTGGAAGGAACTGTATGTTGACCTATTTGTTTTGAAAACTCTATGCTTTCGTTAAGTTGTTAATGGATATACCTAGTTGGCTACGGTGGGGCCGCTCCCCGCGTACGTGGATCCGTCGTGATCGATCTTGGCAGGCGCATGAACAAGATCCTCGATATCAACCCGGATGACTGTACCTGTCTTGTAGAGCCAGGAGTCACTTTCTTCGCGCTCTATGAGGAAATTCAAAGGAAAGGATACAAGCATCTATGGGTTGATGTTCCCGATCTAGGCGGAGGATCCGTCGTGGGCAATACCCTCGACCGCGGCGTCGGTTATACTCCCTATGGCGACCACTGGGCCTGTCATTCTGGACTGGAAGTGGTTCTTCCGACAGGAGAAGTGATAAGGACTGGAATGGGTGCGCTGCCAAACAACAATAGCTGGCAGATTTTTCCTTATGGCTTTGGACCCTACTCTGAGTGAGTGCCATATCCTGAGCCTTAAGATTGAGGAGCTAATGATGCCCGTAGTGGCATCTTTACACAGTCTAATTTTGGAATTGTCACAAAGATGGGAATGGCATTGATGCCAGACCCTGGAGGCTACGAGTCCTATGTAAGCTCAATTCCAAGATATTTATCGAGCAGTACTGATTGGAACTTAGCTCTATACGTTCCAGAAGGAAGAGGATCTTGCCCCACTTGTGAGTAGTTAATTAACGAGGGTTATTTCAGCAGACGCTGACAATGATACAGGTCGAAATTATTCGCCCGTTAAGAATCGCAAACATCCTGGAGAACGTGGCGCAGCTTCGACATGTACTCGAGCAAGTTGCCTGCTTGGGGAAGCCCCGAAGCACGTACTGGAAGGGCAAAGGAGCCATACCAGACGATGTTATCCATGAAATCGCCAAAACCCTACCTCACGGTGACTGTACCTGGCTATACTACGGCATGGCGTATGGTCCCAAGGAGATTAGGAAGTACAAACTAGACATCATCCATAAAGAGTTCATGAAGATCCCAGGAGCTCGTCGAATCGATCCGGCCACCCTGCCTAAGAATGACTATTTCTGGTCAAAAGATCGGGTCGCTGCCGGTATCCCTGATTTGGAAGAACTGGCCTGGGTCAACTGGAATCCAAATGGCGGCCATATCGCTTTCAGCCCTGTCTCTCCGGTACGTGGACCAGATGCCACAGTCCTATGGAAGCTTGCAAAGGCCCGATGCATCCAGTACGGATTGGACTTCTTCCCAACCTACTGTGTCGGACTACGTGAGATGCACCTGATTGTGGAGATCCTCTTTGACCGGAACGATCCCACAATGAGGCAGAATGTGGACAAGTGTATTCGCGGCATGATTGACGACGCAGCGAAAGCCGGCTATGGAGAATACCGCACCCACCTTGCCCTGATGGATCAGATTGCGGGAACGTACAACTGGAACGACAACATCCTTATGCGATTCAACGAGAGACTCAAGGACTGTCTCGATCCGAACGGCATCCTGGCTCCGGGAAAGTCGGGGATCTGGCCTGCTCGCTATAGAGGACGTGGTTGGGAAATTGGAAAGGAAGGACGTCAGTCATCCGAGGGCAGTGGAGTCGCTCCAGCCCCAGCAACAACGCGGTTGTAGAGGCTGGCTGTGTATATCATGGAATCCGAGGTAGTTATTACTCACGTGGTAAACAAGTCTTTCATGTCAAGACATGCCAGATGAATCAAGTAGCCATTGTACGTCCAACAAAGAAATCGGAGAATTGATTTTCAACCTCCCGTTCCTCGTCATCCTTCTTGCCAGCTCGTTTCAAATAATTAACTTAATGAATGTTATTTACCTAAGTATGTCGGCAGTAGTCTCACTAGATATCACCAACGTTAAAATTAAAACTTCACCTTGATACTTTTCCACTTTGATACTTATGTAGAATGTGGGGTCTTTTGCCTAGACCCGCCGAAGCACTTCATCGGCCGTGGGGCCTCCAGCTCTCCGAGTCGGGGTCTTTCCGGGGAAACTCAAACATACACTGAAGTTTATTATTATCGACAAAATGTTTGAGTTTCTTTTTCTAAACAAATACAAATAAAACTAGTGGATTTCAGACAGATAACGTTGGGGATCGCAATTCACACCAGCTTATCGAAATGTATTCTCGCCCCCTGCGGTCACTGTCGATCGTCGGCAGAGGATCCGCTTTCATCTCCACGCGTTGGAGCTCAACTCGAGGGCTCGCGACAACAGCAACAGAACAGAATGCTATGTCAACAAAAAAGAGATTACCGCTAGCAGGAATCCGTGTTTTGGATATGAGCAGAGTTCTAGCTGGGGTATGGATACCCCCTCCATATCCTATTAAGAATTCCCATTTATCTATGTTACAACAACGGCGCAGAACTCGCGGGTAAAAAGGAGTCTTTGGCTAATTGGAAATTGTGTGATTTTTACAGCCATACTGTACACAAATATTAGGAGATCTGGGGTATGGACGCCCGTGAATTCTTTGATGCCGATGCCTTCTCTACGAATTGTTCCCTTCTGCAGTGGAGTGGGGCTTTGGATCCTTGTTGTTCTTTTCTAGGAATTTCTCGTATATGATTATGGATTCTGTGAATTTTGCTGATTCGGGATTTTGGTACATTGAAGGGCTGAGATTATCAAGATTGAACATCCAACACGGGGAGATGATACGAGAGCATGGGGGCCTCCGTTTGCGAAGTATCTTGATGGAAGGGAAGGTCCTGGAGAGAGCGCGTATTACCTTTCTGTAAGATTGAGATCCTTTCTTACATCTCTAGGAATGTGCATCAAGACTAATTACCAATGTCCAGGTTAACCGAAATAAAAAGTCGTTAGGCCTTTCTTTCGCCCACCCAGAGGGCGCCGAAATCCTTCACGAACTGTCCAAGACCTGTGACGTGCTTGTCGAGAACTATCTTCCTAATTCCCTAAAGAAATACAATATGGACTACGAGACGATCCGTAAGATCAATCCCAAACTGATCTATGCCAGTATCACGGGCTATGGTCAAACCGGACCATACAGCAACCGGCCGGGATTCGATGTCATGGTGGAAGCAGAGTTTGGATTGATGCATCTGACAGGTTCGCGTGATGGGCCGCCAGTGAAGGTGGGAGTAGCAGTAACGGACTTGACGACAGGTCTGTATGCCTGCAACTCAATCATGGCAGCGTTACTGCACAGAGCGAATACCGGAGAGGGACAGCACCTAGATGTCTGTCTGAGCGACTGCCAGACAGCCACATTGGCTAATATGGGAAGTTCAGTGCTCATCAGTGGTAAGAAGGATTCTGGACGATGGGGAACAGCACATCGTAAGTGATAACCTCGTGCACAATTTTCACTGCTTAGCGGGAAGTAATGGACTGACAAATATTCAGCCTCCGTGGTCCCTTACCAAGGCTTCAAGACCGCTGATGGCGACATCTTCATTGGCGGCGCCAACGACAAGCTCTTTGGCATCCTATCCGACAAACTCGGCAAGCCAGAATGGAAAACAGATCCCAAATACAGCACGAACAATGACCGTGTGAAAAACCGGAAAGAATTAGAAGGTCTCATCGAGGCAGAAACCACGAAGAAGACAACCAAGGAATGGTTGGACATTTTTGAGGGTTCGGGAATGCCCTACGCTGCTGTTAACGATGTCATGGGAACATTTAATCACGAACATAGTAAGTTGATTCAACTCCATTTTCATGATATATTGTCCCAAAGGGCCAGAAAACAAAGGGAAATATTCTAATATGGATATGCGTACAGCCAAGGCACGCGGCATGGTGAAGGAAATCGATCATCCAGCCTGCGGCCCTATCAAGGTCATCAACACCCCTGTGAAATATTCCAATGCTGACTCAACCATTCGGACACCACCACCGCTGCTGGGTGAGCATACGAATGAAGTGCTAGAAGGTCTAGGGTTGGATAAAGAGAAGATTGAGATCCTGAAGCAGAATGGTGTTATTGCATAATCGAATTGTATGTACATATAGAGTAGCATTTTCCTAGGTTTCTCTTGGGCAATGTGGTATAGATGATTATGTCCTGCGAAGATCAATATTACCTTCTGCTTATACATATACTAACGCATGCAATTCATTTTCATTCATATATACAAGGGTATAAAATCTAAACATCATCTGTACAAGAGCCCTTCAACCATCTCCCCGATGGCGAGGGAGCTTGTCAAACCCGGGCTCTCAATTCCCAATAAGTTGATGAATCCGGGGAACCCTTCTTCTTCCTGGATTATGAAGTCCTGGAAGCCTTTACCGGCGGTATTTCCACCACCCGAGTTCAGCTTCGGTCTAATGCCACAGTAATCCAAATCGATTGCGTCTGGGTTGACGTTGGGTAAATAGGCCTTGATCTCAGGGAGTGCCTGCTGAAGCCGGGCAGCACTTGGCTTCAAATCATTGGGGTCCTTGATCCATTCAACATCAGGCCCGAACCGTATCCGTCCAGCTAAGTCTAATGTGAGGTGTGTGCCTAGTCCACCATGTCCTGGCATCGGGGCCGGGTAGATCAACGTCGAGGTCTTAGGGGAAGATGCGGAGTAAGAAAAATAGGTCCCCTTCGCGTAGTATGGTGTGCGGTGGCGCTCCTTGGGGAGAATCAAGTTATTGATATAGCAGGCCCCATTTCCTGCACTGTTGATGAGAGTCTCTGCGGTAATGGAATCCTCGGACCCGTCTTCGCATCGCGCCCATATTCGATACCCGTCTTTGCCTGAATTTAAGGGTTCAATTCTCGTCACGGCCGTTTGGAACGCGATATCCCCTCCTTGATTTTCATAATCACCTTGTAGATATGTCATTAATCCGTGGCTGTCCACGATTCCTGTGGTCAAGCTCTCCACGATACCCGCTTGGGCTCTGACTTCTGGCTCTCTCCGCGTTGCCTCTTCTTGTGGGACTGGTCGCGTAGGCACGCCGATTAACTGCGCGTGTCCGTGTAACCTAAGACAGGATTTCCATTGATCTTCATTTTGAGCTACTATCCACTTCTTGGTGTTGCGGTGGGGGATGTCTTGTTTCGTGCAGAGGTCGTATAGCATCTCTCGACCCTTGATGCAGAGCTTGGTTTTGAGGGAATCCGCTGGATAGTAAATACCAGCATGGATGACCTATGTTGCGACCATCATGTCAGGAATGAGAGTGGATGATTTGTGAGGAAGAGGACGAACCTCTGAATTGCGACTACTTGTCTCCGTCCCTGCGGCTCCATGTCGCTCTAACAGTATGGTCGACGTGCCATCTCTTAAGGCCAATTGACGTGCAACTGCAAGTCCTACCACCCCAGCACCGATAACCTAAGTGCAAACCGTCAGTTAAGAGCATGTACAGTCAGAGAAGAGGATAAAGGACGCACCGCATGAGTAAAGTCCGCATTGGCGGTGCGCGTACTTGAGAAGAACCGTCGGGACCGGAGGGCTTGAGGCGCGAATAACTGACGGGCGATCATGATAGTCAATAACGAAGAGGATTCCAGCGAGACAAGAGTCTCGTTTTGTCTCAAATATCCACGACAATGAGAGGAAGCTGGGCTATTTCTGATCTTGCCCCATTCCTGAGCTCTGTGGTCAACCTTGACGTCCTGCTTTCTCCGCAGTCGGGGCAGAATCGGCGATAAGGCCGAAGCTCACGCTAAATCGTGCCGAGAACATCTAGCTATTTAGCCATACTTTCCATCTACTACAAAATGTACTCAATCTTGCCGAATCAGGAATTTACGAGCGGTTGATATGGACATCTTATTCCGATCATCGTTGTAGACACGTCGTCGCAAAGAAAACCCTATGATTCACCGTCGATCTACACCTATGTCTATGAGTTCCAACGGAACGATGCAATCACTGATGAGGCTGATGCCAGAAGAAATATGTGGCTCGCTGTCTATTCCACAAGCTATCACGAGAAGTGTCCAAAGAACATCGCAACGGTCCCTTCAGACTATTCTGTGATGATCTACAGCCTGGAAATGTGTTCGTTGACCCCTCAACGTTGGTTGTAACCGGAGTGATCGATTGGGAATTTACATATTCTGCACCAGCATAATTCACGGATACTGCACCATAGTAGCTGTTACTGGAGCGTCCTGAGCAATGGGAGCTTGACAACTTTCTGACGCGTCACATGCGTAAGTTCCAAATTTTCCTCAAGGCGCTTCGAGAGTGTAAGAACCAGCAAATTCACGATGGCTCATTGACAGAGTCTCAGCGGTTGTCAGGGGCTATGGAAGCATCGATGGAGAATGGACTATTCTGAATCTGCCTTGCCATGAGCCATAGCTCTATGTTGGATGACATCTATTGGGCATTTATTGATCCTATATATCATGGTGCATTCACCATATAAACAAGACAAGAAAAAAAATTGAAGAAAAGAGAGAGAGTAAAAACACAGCTCTCACCCTCTTTTCCCTCCTTTACATCGGAGGGGAATGAGGATGCTACGAAACCCCCATCTTGCCTTTGGCGGGCAGGGTTTTGCTATATTGTCCCTGGAAAGTCCACGAAGGCTCCAGCTATCAGGATGCATGTAACGTTTGTGCAAACTGGAGTAAAATCTCTCCCTGTAATTGTTACACAAGGAATTGATGCATCTATACCCACTAAAAAGTTTAATTATCTATCCTGACATCAATAAGATTATGGAAACATGTATGCAGATGCTGGGGTATTGAATGAACATGAATAACAGAATAGATGAAGCGCACTGGGGAAGGTGTTCAAATCAAGGACGGTTAACGATAAGATGTAAGAGGGTGTTTGGACTATGTGTTTGTTGTGCAGTCTTATTTAGCATGCATCTCTAGTGAATTTCTAGGTTCGCTTCGCAGTCGCTTTGAGCATCTCGTCAAAATGCTGGAATGGGATCAGTAACTGACGTTTCCTGCAAGGATAGAAGCTCAAGCGTACCTGTTTCTGCTCATTTGCCATCTTTCCGTCCGTGTCCTGTTCACTGTTAGCAAGTTTCTCGATGGCTAGAAGGCCGGAAAGACCTACGCTGATGATAGTTAGGATCAAAGAATAATTGTTAAAGAGGAAGCGTTCTCTCCTCTTTGCATCTCCTGTGCTTCGACTGAGCTTCGTCAGAAGAGAGTCAAATTCGGCAGTCAATCTTGCAAGACTGTTTGAGACGGGTTCATCGTCACCGGCCTCACCGCTCAGTACCAATATGCCATGCAGCAGCTGACCGAATCGCTGAGTGAGGAAATGTGGCGCGGATGAGTGTTTGCTGTCATCACCTCCTAATGAAAGGGAGGATACTGCACTTCGTCCTGAGCCGGACAAGCGCTTCAATGACTCGCAGTGCATATCCATGATCATCTGGAACCGCGGCCATAGCTGCATATTTATGCCATTGATGTAGGAGTCTGCCACAGGGACTTTGCGGCGTTGCAGCTCAAAAGCGGATTGCTGGTTTAGTCTGACGCAGAGCAATACACCAAGACTGTCAGTGGTGTTTTCGATCAGTTGTTTGGTCAATGCTTGGCCGAGAGTAAAGACAGGTTCGAAGATTTCGATGGCTCGACGGGATATTTGGTGGAAGGTCATAGTGGAGAACATCTCTGTCATGAAAGAGTACTCTGCTGAGACGTTGTCGACTAGTGCAAGATTGAAGTTCCTGAATGGGACCTCAATTCCATGGACTGACTTGTCTTCATCTACGAGATACGAGGACATAGCCATATGGTTGCTGGTTCTGAGTATATCGATTCTTCTCCCGAGAGAGAAAGGATCGTATGCGGCAGTAAGACCCCTGCCACTAGTGAGGATATTGCCTACGATAGTCAGCAACTATGGCCCCTACCTACGAGCGTTGGCAGACCTACCAGTACGTTGAGAGGACGGATCGCCACCCAGGACGTCATTTCTGTCCGTTGAATGCAGTTTGAGCTTTTCGAGGGCTTGGCTGTATCGCGTGAAGTTGGACAGATAGTACCAGCGCATAGTATTGACGTATGCTTGGGTTATCTGTTCTGTCAGAGTGGGATGAGCCCGGGAGAGGTAGCTATATAGGTCCTTGAATTTCACTAGCTTCTGTTGCTGCAGGATCTGAGCATTCATGTTTGGTGACCGCAATGCTCTGATCTGAGAGACCAGATAGTCGCGGATTCTTTCGACGGCCTGTCTCGGGTAAGCACAAGGTGCATTGATGCGCGGATGATATACTCACCCTATTCTTTATGTCTGTCAATAACGGTTTGACATCCTCAATCGCTTTGACATTATTCGATCCAGCAGATTTAGCTTCGATAGTAGCAGCGCGAGCTTCCAAATCATTTAGGGCCTTCATCCAAGTCTCATCGATTGGTCCATCAGCGATCACCTTGACCGTCTTGGGGGAGATGCTGATTTCCTCCACTGCTGGTCCCAGAAGCTTTTCTACATTTCTTCTGTTTTCGAGCTTCGCGTTGAGCTGAATCGAACGGGCCTGCAGAGTCTCGATTTCAGCAGAAACAGCTCCCAGTTCAGTCTGGAAGTCAGTGAGGTACGCCTCGACCGATTTCAGAACATCGTCGCAATTCTATGGACGCCAATCAGCACAGGGACAGGGCATGTATTATAAAGGAATCAGCATACGGTAATGGAATTATGGAGATCTTGAAATTTATCTCGTTCCTTTTCAACTACATACTGTATTAACAACTTCTGCAATCTGTTCGATCGAACTGGACAGGCCATACATTGCTGGATTGTCTGAGCACCGGCTTCACTCTTGAGAAAGACATTCGTCTCGTCCTTCTTCGAAACGAATTCCTCCAGGCTGCGTCCTTCAAAGTCAATTGTATCCACGAGCTGTGCTGGC
Organism: Paecilomyces niveus; assembly: GCA_003116535.1. NCBI lineage: Eukaryota > Fungi > Ascomycota > Eurotiomycetes > Eurotiales > Thermoascaceae > Paecilomyces > Paecilomyces niveus. Next base: position 65,505 of record QEIL01000030.1, on the reverse strand, counting down.
TTCTGCGCTGGCTTGGCCTCTGCATCAAGGTCTGTTACGCCATTTTCACCGCATTTCTTCCCAATAATAGAGTTCAGCACGTCCAAGGGATCTAACACACCAAGTGGACGTGAGCTAGAGGCTCCTTGTTTCTGAGACACGCCATTGGAAGCACGAGATGTTCCTGGCAGAGACGTGGTCGAGTCATTCGGGGTTGATAAAAGAGTTAACGAGGAGGACCGCGGGCTGATACCCGGACGATTGGACGAGGGATTGGGGGACAGATGGGACGGTCTGCGTGAGGGAGGTGGGTAGTTGCGATTATTGTATGGAGACGGGGAGCCGGAGGGCGTTGAATGACCAGATAGACGATCCAGCCACATCCTTGGTAGACAGCACGATTAGCCGTCCAGGCACCGTGACGGCCACTGACAGCATAGAGATACGATGACTATCTGTGTCAATTCGCCTCCACCGGTCTGGAATGGCAGAGTTGAAGAGCACAGAAGCTGCTGGGAGCTTGTTCTTGTTCGTTGTACACACTGTCGGCGACGGTTACAAGACAGTCGGCGACGGTCGAGATGCTTACTCAACGCAGCTAGCGCAAGGACTGACGCTAAGACACAAAAGTGTGTTAGCGCCCCGAGACCCCGCCACAACAAAAGTGCACGATTTGAAAATCTGCCTTTTCGCTCGATTCATCGATTTCCCCGTCTCTCGTCCCGTCCTTCTCCTCTGCTCCCATTTTTCTTTGCGCGCTTGAACTCCAGTCTTTCTCTTCCTCCGCCCTTCGACTTCACCTAGGAAGACTTCAATACCGTCACCATGGCCGACGACGCCCAGGTAAGCTTTCTTTTCCCCTACCTTCTACCTACAAACTTCTTTTCTATTCTGCCCCGCACCTTCATCCCACCCTCTGTTACGGCCGAGGGAAAATCCCTGTCTGCGCAACACAACGCAAGTGATGACAGTATAGACGGATACTGACAGTCACTTCCATCAAACAGCATGAGCACACCTTCGAGAGCGCCGATGCCGGTGCGTCTGCGACCTACCCCATGCAGTGTTCTGCCCTGAGAAAGGGTGGTCACGTTGTCATCAAGGGTCGCCCATGCAAGATCGTCGAGATGTCGACCTCCAAGACTGGAAAGCACGGTCACGCCAAGGTCCACATCGTCGCCATTGATATCTTCACTGGCAAGAAGCTCGAAGATCTGTCTCCCTCTACTCACAACATGGACGTCCCCAACGTCTCCCGCAGGGAGTACCAGCTCGTAAGTAACCATTGGGGTGATAAGAGCTTTCTTGTCGCAACAATTGACCCGTATAATAGCTCGACATCTCCGATGACGGCTTCCTCTCCCTGATGGACGACAACGGTGACACCAAGGACGACGTCAAGCTCCCCGAGGGTGAGGTTGGCGAGAAGATTGAACGTCTCTTCCGTGTTGAGGAGAAGGACACTAGTATGTTTCTATATCTAGAATTCTTTAGATATCGGGTGCTGACTGCTTCTAGACGTTGTTGTCCTGACCTCCATGGGTGAGGAGATTGCCATGGACGCCAAGGAGGCTCCTCGTGGCTAAACGTTGCATGACTTGCTTTGTCTTTCTCTTATGTCAACACCCGACCCAGCGATCACGTTAAAATCCATCCTCAAAATTATCCTGGGGAATTTGGATCTTGGGAAATACGGCTGGCTTGTTCCTGTCTTATATCGGTCAATGTGCCACGAGATGTGGGCTGGATCTGCAAACAAATTTCTCTCGATTGGCCGTACATTTACGCCTTGTCAGAAGAACAGTTTGGAGTTCAGTACCTCACGATAGCTTGACGAACGAAGAAAAAAATTTTTATAGCACATAAAAATGATTTGTGTCACAGTGTAGATTTAATTAATTATTTCCAAACACGTAATCCTTGTTTCTCTACTTAGAATTCGGGGGGCAAAGCCAGATGTAGTTAAAATAAACCTCGTGGTGGCAATGTAACTTTTCGAATTGGCAAGCGAAATCTAGAAAAAGTTCCTTTGGTGGAGCGGCTTCTCACCTCCGAGACACCCAACCCCGCAATCTGTCGGTTAAGTGTCACGAGCATGACCAAGCCTACATTTCTCGCTGGTCGGCATGGAGTATGTCACCCGAGGAGCTTGTGGACAGGAAGGATGCCGTGAGACACGCTATTACCTTGATAATGGGCTCTGGTTTTGCCTGCGCGGTCACCAGCAGGAGGTACGTGCACCATGCATCTCTGTTGAAGATGGGGAAAGTTCTAGGAGAGATCGGCATAGCTCACGTGCGTGATCCGTTTGGTCTTTATAGGGACGGCAAGTTGAAGAGGACCCTGAAGACTTCGGAACGCAGGGTAAAATAAACCGAGTGAAGAAGGCCGCCGCAGAGAGAATCCAGAAAAGTATGCCTGCATCCCGATAGAACATCGAGATTTTCCTGTATCTCAGTTGTCCAGCTTCAATCCAGTAGATCTTCTGACATCATGTAGCATATCGTGGTCGACGTGCTTTCAGTCTCTTCCTGCAGGTTTACCAATTGATTCTCTGGAAGCAGTGTTTTGCGCTCGTGAAGCAGAAGGGGTTCCCAGCGGAACTCGAGGTCAGCTCTATGCGTCTTTACTTCTAACCCCTGCCGGGACATGACTAACGTTTGCCTCAAACAATAGACGATAGTCCGAGACCTCTGGGCTCTTCGACTTGAAAGGCTTTCTGAGAAAATCGAAACTGCTTCTGATGCAGAGCTTGATGCGCGGATTTTCAGCTCCCAGGCCGCTGCGGCTGAGGACGATGAGGATGGTCCTCGAATGCGCTGGCGGAAGGTCACAGATAATCCAACTCTAGCTGAGACTCTTGGACTGTGTTACCTTGGAGCTTTATTGCTGAGGTTACCAGTTGGGATTGCTGATCTGCACAGGTGAGGACTACCTTGATATGTGACATGCGGTATGGTATATTTGCTAACGCTCCTTTACAGGTTTGCAATGCTGCAGGAAATTCCTTTTATCAGGGTGACCAGGGAAATACCTCGTGAAATGAGAGACCGTCTACCTCAAGAATATCTCGGCGCTTTAGACACAAGGGTAATATTGGCGTGGCCCTTCCTTAATCGGCTTTGCTGACTCTGTAGCAGCGCCTTCTGAGAGCAGAGCACCTGCACAGACTCGTGCTTGAGCTGGCGCTTCTCTATCATAAAAGGTTTGGAGTCGTTTTTCCTCCGCTAAACTCCCCGCTTATTTTATTTGGTTACGTCAAACAACTCTCTCTTCCTCGTAAGTGATCTTTGCCATGAGACACATTCCGTTCAGAATACTGACATAATAATTGAAAGTCGAAATCTATCCGGCTGTGAATCAACTACAAAAACTAGCCGGTTTCACCTTTCAATATCCAGCCGTTGTAAAGGAAAAAGCTACGCATCTTCTAATGCCAGAAGTGCAATTGATGTCTTTAGTTGTAGTTGCCACAAAGCTTGTCTTTCCATTTGATGATGTCGAACGATATCCGGAAGCAGCAAAGGAGCCAACAGCTCAGCGTATAGACTGGAAAGTTTGGGCAAAGGCTCAGAAAGAGTTCTCAGCTAGAGAAACAGAAGGGGGGAGAATTGGCAAAGGCAATGAGATCTTGGTTAAGGAGAAGGATGTTTTCAATATGACGGCAAGCCAGCTCGACGAATATATGGATTGGTATGAGAAGAGCTGGCTTGATGTGAGAGGTAAGAACTTACGTGGTACTTCTTTCCCCCGTGACTTTAGACTAACTGCATATCAGCCTCACATCCTCTGGCAGACATGTTTCCCGCCGGTAGGACCGTCATTGAAAATGAGCCACAACCCACCTCGACTGTAAACGGTCAGGATGCCTTACAGAGGAAGCTCGACACAGTCATAGGCGCTCTAAAGCCTAGAAAGGCTATTTCCGAAGAAGAAAGAGAGGACCATCAAGATGACATTCTTCGCCCAGGAGAAGTATACCAGCGTTACAGGTCCGAGTCTGATCTTCCAGAATTGGCAAAAGCCTTCTACGAAGCTGCCTCAAAGATCGTGGGGCTATCTTCATATAGACTCGTCAGAACGGTCTTCGAAACAGAAAGAAGACTCGATCAATGGCTGGACGATAGGAGAAGAATGGAATATCATGGAGATTACGAGGAAACTGAAGCTGGGACAAGCGTCTTTGGCGCCGTCGAGGAAGATGAATATATGAGTGATCTGGAATATTTGGACGAACAAGAATTGTCTGCTCCAGAGGATGACGGGCCTTGATTTTAGAGACACAACGAGAATTTGTCTTTTGTATAGACTGTTTAACTCTTGTCACCACTAATAATATTAGAATTGATGGGATCTGAAATCGATACAACTCCTAAACCAGTATGTGCTTCCATCAGGCTTTTTTTTCTTATCCTGTATCGGATAACTTATTAGAAAGGGATTACGCGATAGACGGAGAAAGAGTTCGAACATAGTTATCTAATGCGGTAAGATAACTAACTATGCTGTCTGTACTTCCAGGATTCTCTATAGTCCCTATCACATCGAGACTAGCGTCAGCGCAAATGCAATGCGTAACTGTGGAGCACGATCCCAGATTCTTTCATGTTCCAACTTCTCCTGGGGAGGATCCGAGCCCGTGTCCGCCCGCAGCCGACCGCCTTGGAGGACAGAAATAGAAATTAGGGCTTAGGGCATCACCAATGACGCCCCACCCGCGCGACGCTGCTAAGCGAGAATCTTCAAATTGTCATCCGTTCCCAACGACCGACCAGCGAACGATCATCAGCCAGCAACGGACGAATATCGCAACCAGTACGTTTGACCCAGGACCCTAATATTGACCCAATTCAGCGTGAAGATGAGATTGCTAACATGACGATTTTTCGTGCCGTACAGTGCAGATGTATGTGTTTCCCCTCCCGCGAACGAATGAAAACGCACATCCTGAAGGAATGAAATGACGACACGAGAAGAAAGATAGATAGAGACTGACTTGCATGCTTCAACTTACAGCTTCGTCAAGACCCTGACGGGTAAGACCATTACCCTCGATGTCGAGTCGTCCGACACGATCGACAACGTCAAGGCCAAGATCCAGGACAAGGAGGGCATTCCCCCAGACCAGCAGCGTCTGATCTTCGCCGGAAAGCAGCTCGAGGATGGCCGCACTCTGAGCGACTACAACATCCAGAAGGTATGGGCGCATTCCGTCCCTTTGAATTGAGATTATGGAGGAATGTCCCGGGAGTGGCGGATGATGCAAGTGGTCGTGTGATAAGAGGTGGAATCAAGAGTTATGCTGGGGCTTCGTGGTCAGAAGGCTACGAGAAGCGGGAACAACAGTTAGATTAAAGATCTTTTTCTCGACAAGTTTGCTGACGGATGCTTGCGACATATAGGAGTCCACCCTCCACCTGGTCCTCCGTCTCCGTGGTGGTATCATTGAGCCCTCCCTGAAGGCTCTTGCTTCCAAGTACAACTGCGAGAAGTCCATCTGCCGCAAGTGCTACGTACGTCGAACCCTCATCACGCATTTATGCGAATCCCGTGTCCTCAACATTGTTCGCTAACGCATTCTCACAGGCTCGTCTCCCCCCGCGTGCCACCAACTGCCGTAAGAAGAAGTGCGGCCACAGCAACCAGCTGCGCCCCAAGAAGAAGCTCAAATAAACGCTTTCTGTATTTTTCTTGCGGATGTTGCTACAGTTTGTGGGGAAGTGATGACATGGATCTTGTGACCCAATTGCGGCAAGGGAGGTTCCAGGCGTTGAGATGATATAGCGAAAAAAAAAAATTAAAGCTAGTTCAATGTCCTTCCAAAAACACTTCAAAGAGAACCAAAGTCCTCCCGAGAGAAAGTCGCAATCTATTAATAGATTCATAAATCTTTTGTGTAACATCTCCGCAGATAATATACCATTTTTTCATGACCTTTTTTTTTGAACCGGTAGATTGTGAAATTGGGCAGTTTGGGAAAAGGTGAACTACATGCTTGAATAAAGAAGTAGAAAAATGCTTCCAGAGCTTCATACTACGTAATTCTTCCAACCTAGACGAGCCGGTACACTGGGCGCCGGGTACTGGTACTCATACAAAGGCACAACCTCACTTCCCACGTTTAGAACATCATCATCCGCCTTTTGTCATCATTATGATCGTCATCATCGCCGTCCTTGTGCTTGTTCTTCTTGGAGACGGGGCTTCCATGCCTATAGCCGTCAATAGGTTAGCGAGCTGAATACAACGTAACATGTCTTGATTACTCGAGCTCAAGCAGGGCACAAAGAAACAGGATAAACTTACGCAAAGAACAGGATCTTAATCGCGATCGCCAACCCCGCATGAAGAAGAATCACCGCAACAAGCAGGATCTTACTCCTCTTCGCATCCGTCGCCATGATAACAGGGTACAAGTTCCTCATAAGGAAAAAGACCGACCATCCATAACCGACTCCGACAAGAGCCCAGTTGAGCGCCGTGAGCGGACTCCAACTGACTAACGCGACCGCAATCCAGACGATATTTGCATATCCATACAACGACCAGGCCTCGATGAGATCCGCACTGGTGCTCCCAGACCACCGCAAGAAGCCCCACAGCGCAACAGGCAGAACACCCGTGTAACCATAAATCAAACCCGCCGCACCCGAAAGCAGTCGGAAATCATACTCGAAGTGCTCCCTACTCGTGTTGGACAGGTACTGCGAGATGGTACCTGTCAGGAAGAGGATGACGACGACGGTCGTCGCGATCCAGAAGGGGCCGTAGAGGTCCGGATTTCCGTCGAGAACATCGAGGAAGTTGTTCCGTGGGTACAGAGCAGCCGCAGCGCGACGAAGAACCTCGTTTGTGTCAACGTCGAAGTATTGAGAATAGTAATGGATTGACCAGAGACGGAGCTTCGAGGGCGCGCTGCCGCTGGGAGTGCGGCTGTGATGGCCGCCGCGGGAGGATTGGCCTCCGCCTAGGAAGGGAGTGGAGTCTGATTGGATTTTGGAGCTGCGTTGATCGTTTTCGAAATCTGCATAAGTTGTGAATGATGATTAGATTTCTGAGAAAGCTCTTTATTTCTTCCTGGGCGCGTAGAGGGACATACTGGATGGGTGGAATTCAAGGTCCTCCTGAAGGTCGGTATGCCCGAGGTCTCCCTATCGATTGTTAGTATGAAAAAGGCGTATCGAAAACAGAAAAAGGAGCTAGAATCTCACCTCAGCATCGACGTCTACCACCACATCATAGCCTCGATTCGCCATATTGAGCCGTTTGTCGGCGATGTGTTGACAAGCAATGGTGACAGCTTGGTGGTTTGCTGAGATGTAAGAGTACAGGTAGTCGTCACCCGCGTTGGAGCCACGCACCAGCCACGCGTTGTGGAGACGGCCGATCCGACAGTAACAATCACCACGCTAATGTTCTACAAAGAGCTATTCTTCATTATTTCTAACACTAGTTGATCTGGATGCTTGTAATATACAATAATTCGTGAATCTAACATATATATGTTATGGTATCTAGAAGCAACGCCCCAATAATTCCTCGTGAAACTTTTCGTGACCAAAGACAGCCTGTATGTCCCTAAGAATACATCCACAATTCCACGGGGCCAATATCTGCCAGGCCCCTAACGCCACATCATAATACAGGCGATCATCGGAGGCTTTGAAACGCCTCTCTAAACCTTCCCATATAACTCCAGATCGTGATGTCGAGTCCATTCCGACGGATCCAGAAGGAGATGAGCGCGATAAGGATGGCCAGACCCACGGATCCAACCGGTTTCCTGTACTTCCACAGAATACAACCGGCCTTCTGCTTGAATTCTTCCCTTTTCAGATCGTGTGTTTGCTGGCTGAACAGCTCCTTGGCTTCTTCCGGCGTACCTTCCGTGGCGAGATCCCTCGACGTCTTCAACACACTGTACCGTGGTATCTGTTTCCAAGCCTTGAATGGGAGTGACTCCGGGGGGTACTGATTGAACAATTGCATCGCACTCGAAATGAGTCCCTCCAAGTCTAGTGGCTGGGGGAGCTTCGAGAGTGTGAAATGAAGCATCTCCGGCTCATCGATAGGAATCTCGAACAACTCCTTCTTGCGGGAAAGGATGATGGCTGCAAACAAATAGATTGACACGATGGGTTCGTGTGCCAGAAGGAAATCGTAGAGTCGAGCGATGTCCCCATACTCCTGGATGTCATGAGCGTATAGAGTCAAGGTAGCTGCCAGCGCAAAGAAAGGCCGTGTCCCCGAGAGATGGAGGCGCAGTTTCGGGTTTGCTTTCTCCAAAATTGCGGGGATCAGCTGGAGATGCTTGAGTGCCGGGGACAGTGATGGTAGCATATAATCGCGGATCCTGAAGAGCGATACGCGAGCAAAAGCTGGGATAGCGTCTTGCACGCCAAGGACCAAGAGCAGGACCTGTGCGATGTCGTGGTATCCTTGGAAGTAGCACAACATCGGGTACCTTCTGAGGATCTCCGTAATCAGATCCGATAACTCTTCTTTTTTGCCATCCAGTTCCTTATCGGGGCCTGGAAGGAGCGTTTAGTGGTCTCTTCTTAGTGCGTCGAAGCTCACGTACTGACAGTTCGGATAATATACAAACGAACGATTTACGTCCAGTTTAACTTGATCCTCGTCCGCGTGGCGTGGCAAGCCCGACCAGGCTGGTTGTTCCTGTCCGGAAACCTGATCGCTCCCTAGGAGAATAGGCCCTATATTCACAAGTTACGATGGATGCAATTGATGGGAAATCTAGAGGTTACCCACATGCAGATCGTCGAAGCTCATCCTGCAATAAGCCGCCCTCCGAAGTGGCATGCAAGACCAATGCATCTAGGTCGCGTGCAGCGCATGCTCGACGAATATCCTCTTTCTTGTCGGCTACAGGGTCTGGAGTGTCCGGGGTCTCCGAAACCACCGATTGCTGCTCGATCTTTTCGTCTCTAAAGGCGGGCAGGTCTTGTGGTTGCCCCTCCATGGCGCGCGGGGACGTATAGAGAAGGGGATCGAGCGTAACAGGCACAATTGGTCAACCGGAAGCGACACCAACCTGACAGAAAGCAGATAGTGTCGGCCGTTGGGCTGAGACTAACGAAGGGAAATAAAAGAGGGGATCCCAGTATCGGATAGCCATCCAGTTTCTTCTCAGTTGTTCCGTGACCTTTGGATAGCTGATACAACGGCCTACTCCCTTGCAGCAGGCTCGTAATCAGATCGCCCACCCCAGATATGACAGACACTCCTTGCTGAACACGGAGAAAGTCCGACAGGGGCGGAGAACCCGGTTATTAAATAGGCCCTGGGCACCACGAAGGGTCTGACTGAGAGGTGGGAATCTCTGTTTACGGAGGCGTCGTCGAGCGTTGAAGCAGCTCCGCGGCTGCCACGATTGGAGAGATCGAGACAGCGGGCACGAGTGCACATCCCGTGATTCGTCCACGTCGGCTTCGCGGGAGAGGTGAATTATTACCTCCCGTTACGAATCCAACGGCTTTTGTGACCGGACGTGACGGCCGATAATTCTCCTTGATTACCCACCCGCGAAAAGTGGCTGTACTGTAATAACGGACCTCAACTGGATCGGCTGGAATTCAGCAATTCTGCAAGACCGTTGTCACGTCCCGCTTGAAACTTGAAACAACAGCCCTGTCAGTGGAAAGTGAAACTACACGGCTGATCTCATCCACAACCCACTCCAGTACTTTGATCTCCGATTGCCGAGGATCACCACGAGAGACTTCTTCAAGGTCTCTTGGAGATAAGATGGCGTGTTGAAACAATCGATACCCGCGAACATCAGTCGGGCCCGTCTCCTCGTCCGGACGACCTGTCGGCCCGATGGTCATACATCTCTCCACTGTGTATTGCGTACCGATCGTAGGACGCATACTTTTCCTCCAGGACAGGGGCCATTCCCTACCAATCGTCAGAGGGAAATCTGTTGCTCGAACAGAAGATTGATGCATCTGGAGCCTAATCAGAAAAGGTTTTCTCCTGCTGTGAGATCTCCTCCTGACTTTAATATCATTGTGCATCACGCAACACACCATGACAGTGTCCGAGCACCCTAACGGTCCGTTTACGATAGTGTCGCCTTCTACCAGACCGCGTATGGACTCACAGCACGGCTTAAGGTCCTCTTGCATTGAAAATTGAGGGAACAAAAATTCATTCGGACAATTCATTGCTCTGCCCCGTTTGGCCCACGTTTTGGTGCATGTCACATTTTCATTCATTTCCAAAGGTCTCCCAGGCTTCAAATCTCGCTGCCAAGGCACGTGAGGGGCGTCAAATATTGCTGAACACGATTATCCAGTCACCGCAAGTCCGTGTCTACTTGCGAAGTTCATTTCTCTTATGCGTTTATTCTTCTTGGTCTCTGCATCATGGCTCTACAGGCAGCACACTTGGAGAATGGCGTGTGGACTACACGCCGCGTAGATATCAATGAACTGCTAGCTCCGAATCGTGCACTCAGACCCGATCCCCCGCGAGCGGCTGAACCACCAAAGCCCAAGGTTGGACTTCTCTCGCAGACAGTGATACGAAGTCCAATAATTCAGTGGATTCTCCCAGCACGCCTACGAGACAAGTTTCACAACGATGTCGCCTTCGTCGGGGAACGGTCCGTACAGCTGAAGGAAGCTGTACTAGGAGTCCACCTGGAAGACGTGGTCACAAACGCAGACTTTGATGCCAACATTGTCGCTGCAAAAGTCATCAATGCGAGCGCCCAATTGACGTGGGAGGCTCAAATGAAGTTGGGGGCGGGAAACGCGACATCCTCTCAACACCAAGATGTCCATGATAGGCTCCCCCCTCAGATTCTGGTTCTCACTCTAGAGTCGAGAGAATTGGTGTTCCTTTATTGTGCAGTGGAGTCGCCGGTAAAGAATCTGCAGTTCATACATTTCCGCAGACCTCTGCCCTCAGATGTTAGCTCGCTGGAGAGGTTTGGCCGACATGTCGCGGTTGATCCGAGGTAAACTCATTTAGAACATACAAAGCCTCCTAGACTTACATTTTCCCAGATCTCGTGCAATGGCTGTAGCTGCTTCAGCCGATTATTTTGGAGTGTTTACTTTGAAGCCATCTGATACGCTCCAGTCTCAAATGATGCGAGGAGAGTTGGATCCGATCTCAGAGGTATTGATCTATACTCGTTCTTTCAGCTTTCTATTATGGCGGGCCTGACGTGCTTCTCTCGTCTAGGAGCGTTTCTTTCGAGTCGATGGTGATATTCTATTCATGGATTTCCTTTATCCCAAGGCCGAGGATGGGGATCGAATAATCCTTCTATTATTGGTCTCTAAAAACCAAAGTACACAAGCAGTATGTTACGATTGGGACGCTACGGGAAGCCTAAGGCAGGCGCGTCCCCGTGTGACAATGAGATCCTTACCTGCGGAAGACAGATTGCCAACCATACTTGTGCCTTTGACGAAGGCCACTTCATTCATGCTTGTCACAACCGTTTCAATGGCAGTCTACAAGAATATCCTTGATTCGAGAACGGATAGGCAACCGAATAGGTATCCACTCCCTACGCCTGATCAGGAGTCCCGACGCTGTCCGTTATGGACTAGGTGGGCAAGACCTTTCCGCAACTGGTTGTACAATCAAAAACACGATGACATATATCTATGTCGAGAGGATGGGAGGATATTTTACCTTGAGATCGGGAATGAAGGCGAGATCGAGCATCAGTCCCATCTGGGTCAGCTTGGCTGTGATGTGGACGCTGCTTTCGACATTCTCGACATCGGTTTCCAAGGTGGTGACCTCCTATTAGTGGCCGGTAATATGGGTGACGGCGGACTCTTTATTCAAAAGGCTAGGGAGCATCCGACATGTGTCCAGAAGTTCTTGAACTGGGCGCCCATTATCGATTCCGTCATAGTGGATACTTCTTCCAGCAGTATTGGTCCCGGGAACCATGCTTCTTCGAAAGGGAATCTACCGCAGGAGCGTCTATTTGCCTGCACGGGTTCCACCATCGGTAAAGGAGCTGTAGTCGAGCTCCGATATGGTATAGAAGCTCGGATAGGTCTGGTGATCCCACTTGAACACTTGTCAGGAACAAGGGACATTTGGACCATGTCTGACGATGTCAACGGCGGTACATACTTACTAGCTTCGGACCCTGTTTCATCTACACTTCTTTACCTCCCTACCGATACAGGGGAGGAGATATATGCGATGGATGAGTCTCAATCTGGCTTAGACTTTTCTGCGCATACATTGGCCGGAGGTTGCACCCCTTCAGGCGTTATTATCCAGGTGACCGACCATTCTATCAACCTCAACTCACCTCGTACTGAACTCTCCGATTATTGCTTCCGTTATGAAAGCCATGGATCTGTTATCACTGCCGCAGTTAGCAGCAGACTCTCCCTTATTGGGGCCGCTGTCAGGGCACATGATAAGATTTTCGTCCACCTTGGTAAAGCATCATCTTCCGGCGACGCCCTTACGATGGAAAGAGTTGGCGAGCCACTTCTGTTCCCTTACGAACCGATCTCTCTTTCGATAGAGAATATAGGTTCCTCTGCTTTGATCTTCGTTGGTACCGCCAAGGGCAAAGTTGTTGTATACTGCGTCGAGGAAGAGCGTGCCGTTCTATGGTCTGAGTACGAAATCCATCTCACGCAAGAAACTGAAACATCCAAAGCCATCGAAAGTTTTGTGATGGTTACCACAGTTGATGGCCGTGGATCTACAAGATCCACATTATTCTGCGGTCTTCGAAGTGGTATCTTGGTACCACTAGAAGTACATCACAACGCAATGGCTTCCATGAAGAAGATAGGTACGAATGCTTTACATCACATCATGTAATCTCTGCTAATGTTTGTGGGATTTCAGAGATAGAACAAGGGCGTCTGCAAAGACTTGGACAGACATCTGTCAGATTAAGCGGCAACCCAACCCAAAAAGACTTCGCTTTGGTGGTTTGTGGAGACAAGTTCTGGCGCTTAACCCATGTTAACGACGGGAACTATGCACTCCAGAAAATCTGGGTGACAGACCAAAACAATGTAGGTTCCAATGACTTGTGTTTTAATTCCCTTACTGACAGCTTGTAGCCTTCTTACTTGCAGGGAAGCATAGACGTCGCGACATTGATCAATGCTCAAACCGACCCCAGGCCTGACAGTCTTGCTGGTTCACTCGTCTGCATCAGTGAGGGACAGCTCTTGATCTGTACCTTGGATAAAAATGCAGCATCCGTTCCTCGTCGTGTTCGCCTCCCAGGAAGTGCCAACAGGCTGATCTATTCGAAGTACCTGAACAGTCTAGTTGTGTCATACACGCTTGTCGATCTCGACATGGAGGCAGATCCCATCAAGCGTTACTCACGCCCTACCATCGAATTTATCGATCCAGATTCTCAAAACCCGGAAGTTGGAACCCTAACGTCTACTGCAGGAGACTCAGAGGCTCGGCCGTGGAGACCATTCGGAGCGTCAGGCGAGAAGATCACTTGCATTCTGGACTGGATTCCAAAAAAAGACGGTGCTGAATATCACTTTATCGTTATCGGAACTGCGCGCAAACATCAAGAAGAGAAAGGGCGTATTATCTTCCTTCAGACACAGCGCGATCGGACTACCGGACAGATCGAATGCCTTGTCAAGCACATCCATAAATTCGAGGGTGCCGTACACGCTATTGCGCCATACGGTGATTTCACATTAATGGTCGCCACTGGTTATGATATTGTTCCTTTGGAACCGAAGTTTTCTGAAAAAAGATGGGTTCGGTCGGCCCGGTACAGACTGACGTCCCCTGCTGTCTCCATCAGCGTGCACGAGCCGTACCTGTATCTGTCGACCTCAAGAGAATCATTGGTTGTGCTCAAAATCACCGATGACAAGTTGGTCCTATATGCTCATGACAGGGTGAAACGTGAGGGCGTCTCTCATTTCCACATTGGAGGAGATGCAAAGCTCACCCTAGCCTCGAGTAGAGGTGGTACGGTCAGCGCACTGACCGAAATCGGTGTTACAAGCAATGACAAAGTCATGCCAGCACCGCTCGCAGAGGCTCATCTACCGCTCTCAATCATGAAACTGAATCCCAGTTACACAAACTCCTTTCCGCCCTCAGCCACAATCACCTACGGCACCACTCTCGATGGGACAGTCTACCGTCTCACGACCCTCACAGAAAAGGAGTGGCGGTTACTGCGATTCTTGCAAAATATATGCGTGAGGGATCCCATCATATGTCCCTTTAGCTCGATCAGAAAAAGACGCTGGATCCGCGCTGAGATCGAACCCTCCGCAACCAGGGCGTCTACCATGCACGTAAACGGTGACATACTCAACCGACTTTTGGGCTATGGCAGTCTCTATCTACGACAGATGCTATCGGTAGAATATAACTCTTACGGCACTAGTACCGCAACAGCTTCTACGAGCACTGCGATGGAGCGTCTTTCCGAGCTCTCTACCGAACTATTCGGAGAGTCTCAGGACCCCGTCCAAAATGTGGTCGAGTGGCTGAGGAAGATACTCGCGATCGATGTATGAGGGAGGCGTTGGTAAGGCCTATGCTTCTGTTCGTATGCTGTGTTATATCGTTCTACGTGAGTGGTTTGGGAGGATCTTTGCAATTTGTGCGCACTTGATATTATTAGGATTACAAAGGTATCTCGACTAGCACATTAGCAGTTGTAGCAACACAGATTATGGCCTATATATAAATGAGCAGAAAACAATAAGCAATCACCTCACATTCTAGCTTCAGGATGTAACCTTCTTTTTAGGAACCTTATTTTTGATATCTCATATCCATACTGAAAGGTAACGGATAGAAATTCAATTTTTATGATTGAGTCTCAGTTTCCCTGTGAGTGTACGTTAATTATATAAAATTAGCAAAGGGGTTATTAGAAGCTCAGATAAATCTTCCATCCAGGAGAAAGGATGAAAATCCTTCATCTCAGCGAATTAATAATATAATAGTATCATGAGATTCTACACGAGAACAGTTTCCCTTGACTTAAATTTACAAACCCCCCTCGGTGGCAAGGTACATTGCAAGGTACTCGATAACTCGGAGTGACTTCACATCCGACGGGCGAGATTATTCGCCCATCTTCGGTCCCCACCAACCAAGCAGGACAATCTTCCAAACCAAAATTCTCTCTTCTTCCCTTCTCCGGAATAAACCTATCAACTCCCCACCACGAGGAAGGTATACCAGAGGGGTGTGTGTTTCTTTCCCCTAGCCTTTCATTTCCTTAATTTTCTTGTCCACAGTCGCGATCGCTTGGCCCTGGATTTTGTTCTCTCAAAAGGTGTTTTGCCTTGTTCTCCGCACTTCGCCGCAGGACGCACTACCCGCAAAACTCGCAATATTCCCCGAAGCTGCCGGTGCAGACTTCGTATATCGCCACGCCTTGAGCGGTCGCTAGAAGCGAGTAGATATTTTTTCTTCTTATCAGGAACGCATTTTTCTACGGATTTACATCCCATATACCGCACGACCACTCATCGCATTTTCAAAAGACACCAAGTTTTAACCGTCCGGCAAGATGGCGCCTAAGAAGAAGGGTGGCAGAAAGCAGGAAGAAGACTGGGAGGCGGAGTTGGGAGAGACCATTGCTCCTACGAACGGAGAGGCCGAGGAGCAGCCCGCGGGGGAAGTTCCCAAGGAAGAGGAATCTGGAGTGAGCGGTGGCCTTCTGGCCGCTCTGAAGAAGAATAAGAACAAGAAGGCGAAGAAAGGAAAGGTGGAGAACGACTGGGTTGAGGGTGAGGATCCTACGCAGGAAGCAAACGGCTCTGCAGACCTTGCTAGCAAGGAGCCTGAGGAAGCGAACTTCGATGATGATGACGTTTTCGCTGGAAATGCAAAGCCCAAGGTTGTTGCGAAGCCCGCGGGAAAGGCAGCCAAAGAGGCTCCCAAGCCTGCCGACGATGAGACAAAGGTGAAGTCAAAGAAGGAAAAGGAGAAGGAAAAGAAGGAGCGTGAAAAGCAGCGGAAAAAGGAACAGGTTTGTCTTACACAGTCCACCATTTGCGATGTTCGCGTTCCTGATGCTAACCCGGACTCTATCTAGGCTGCTAAGAAGAAAGCTGCTGGTCCGGCTCCTAAGGCCGAACCTGCGAAGCCTGCGCCTGAAGCGAAGCCAGAACCTACCCCTGCCCCTGCAGCTGCTCCTGCCCCAGAAACCGGCAAGAAGAAGAAGGTCCCCGCCGCCCTAGCCGCTCTCCAGAGACAACAGGAGCTGTTAAGGAAGCAGCACGAAGAAGAAGCCCACCGTCTGGCCGAGGAAAAAGCCGCTGAGGAGGAAAGACTCAGGTTGGAAGCAGAGGAAGAGCGAAAGAGAGAAGAAGCTCGTCAGCGCAAGAAGGAAAAGGAGAAGGAGAAGAAGGAGCAGCTGAGAAGGGAAGGAAAGCTTCTCACCAAAGCCCAGAAGGAGGCAAAGGAGCGCAATGAGCTGCGTATGAGACAAATGCTGGAGGCCGGTGTGGGTAAGGTCGCCGGCTTAGAGGAGAAGACGACAGAAGAGAAGAAGAAACCTGTTTTTGACAACAGGAAGAAGAAAAAGGGTCCTAAGAAGCAAGAGGAAGACCTTGAGGCAGCAGCAGCTAGAGCAAAGGCCCAGCGGGAAGCCGAGGAGGCCGAACGACGGAGGAAGGAAGAAGAGGTGAAGGCTAAGGCAGAGGCCGAAGCTGCTGCCACTGCTGCTGCTCAGGAGGAGAGTGAAATTGACGACTGGGAGAAGGCAGCCGATGCCGAAGATGTCAAGGAAAGCTGGGACGCTGAGTCTGACGAGGAAGAAGAGGGGAAAGCCACAATCAATGGAGCGGCTAAGGCTGCCGAAGAAAAGCTGGCTGAGACGGCTAAGTCCGCGGCTGCGCAAAAGAAGGCTGAGGAGGAGTCTTCAGAGTCTGAAAGTGAGACTGACTCCGAGGACGAGGAGCAGACCGCTGCTCAGAAGGCCGCTGCACAGAAGAAGGCTGAAGCTGCCGAGCGGAGAAGGAAACAGCACGAAGAAGCTCTGGCCGCTCGATCGAAGGACAACCTGCGCTCGCCCATTTGCTGTATTCTGGGACACGTCGATACCGGAAAGACTAAGCTGCTCGATAAGATTCGACAGACCAACGTGCAGGAGGGTGAAGCTGGTGGTATCACGCAGCAGATCGGTGCCACTTACTTCCCAGTTGAGGCTCTGCGTCAAAAGACCGCCGTCGTGAACAAGGATGGCAAGTTCGAGTTTAAGGTTCCCGGTCTGTTGATCATTGATACACCTGGTCACGAGTCTTTCTCCAACCTGCGTTCCAGAGGTTCTTCGCTCTGTAACATCGCTATTCTGGTTGTCGATATCATGCACGGATTGGAGCCGCAGACCCTCGAGTCGATGAGATTGCTGCGACAGCGCAAGACTCCCTTCATCGTCGCCTTGAACAAGATCGATCGTCTGTACGGCTGGAAGAAGATTGATAACAACGGCTTCCAGGAGAGTTTTGCTATGCAGAGCAAGGGTGTGCAAAACGAGTTCCGCACTCGTCTGGAGCAGGTCAAGGTCGCCTTTGCCGAACAGGGTTTCAACTCGGAGCTCTACTGCGAGAACAAGTCTCTGTCTCGTAATGTGTCCCTCGTGCCGACCTCCGCACACACTGGAGAGGGTATTCCTGACATGCTGAAGCTCCTTACTATGCTGACCCAGGAGCGTATGACCGGTTCTCTGATGTACCTTTCTGAGGTAGAGTGTACCGTTCTCGAAGTCAAGGTCATCGAAGGTCTCGGTACCACAATCGATGTCGTTCTATCAAACGGTATTCTGCGCGAAGGTGACCGGATAGTGCTGTGTGGTATCAACGGTCCCATAGCGACCAATATCCGAGCACTGTTGACCCCTGCACCGCTAAAGGAACTTCGTCTGAAGTCGCAGTACGTCCACAACAAGGAAGTCAAGGCAGCTCTTGGTGTTAAGATCGCGGCTAACGACCTTGAACACGCTATTGCTGGATCTCGTCTGCTCGTCGTCGGACCAGACGATGACGAAGAAGATCTTGAGGAGGAAGTCATGTCCGATCTGGAGACCCTACTTACGAAGGTTTCTACGGACAATCGCGGTGTCAGTGTTCAGGCTTCTACTCTTGGTTCCCTGGAGGCCCTGCTCGAGTTCCTCAAGGTATCTAAGATCCCTGTCTGCAATATCTCCATCGGTCCCGTCTACAAGCGCGATGTCATGCTTTGCGGTACTATGCTTGAGAAGGCTCCCGAGTATGCGGTCATGCTCTGTTTCGACGTGAAGGTAGATAAGGAAGCACAGGCCTATGCCGACGAGGTTGGCGTCAAGATCTTCACGGCTGATATCATCTATCACCTGTTCGACGACTTCACCAAGCACATGGCAGAGCTCACTGAGAAGAGAAAGGAGGAGAGCAAGATGCTTGCTGTCTTCCCTTGTGTCCTCAAGACTCTCGCTGTTTTCAACAAGAAGGATCCGATCGTCATTGGTGTTGACGTCCTTGAAGGAAGTCTGCGAACACTGACGCCTATTGCGGCTGTCAGGACCAACGCAGCTGGTGCCAAGGAAATCGTCAGTCTCGGCAGAGTGTAAGTTCCCAAGCCTCCCACTTTGTGCGGCTAATTCATATAACTAACATCTCATTAGGTCGTCAATCGAGCGTGAACACAAGCAGATCCAGATGTGTAAGAAGGGTCAACCGGCCGTTGCCGTCAAGATCGAGGGAGCCAATCAGCCCATGTACGGCCGCCAGCTGGACGAGGAGGATGCACTCTACTCGCAGATCTCTCGTGCTAGTATCGACACGCTGAAGGAGTTCTACCGTCCGGATGTCTCTATGGAGGAGTGGGCTCTCATTAAGAAGATGAAGCCTCTCTTTGACATTCCTTGATCTGGCAGGCTCTGATATAATTGTGTACAATTCAAGACACTATTACGAGTGATTCTCTGCAGGCAAAAAATTAATGCACCGTGGATGCTGG
Source organism: Paecilomyces niveus (assembly GCA_003116535.1). Classification (NCBI taxonomy): domain Eukaryota; kingdom Fungi; phylum Ascomycota; class Eurotiomycetes; order Eurotiales; family Thermoascaceae; genus Paecilomyces; species Paecilomyces niveus. The sequence continues at coordinate 46,551 of QEIL01000030.1, read as the reverse complement.
ATGCCATGGCATGGAAAAAGTTATAGACCCAAAAAGTTCGAATGTCATGAAGCATGATTAGAATAACGATGTAATGGAAGATGGGAAGACGAGCCATGACGGGTGCATCTGCAGGAGAATCTTCTATGTTTTCTTCTAAATCCACTTATCCCTTTCTGGCGTTTGCCTATTATTCAGTTTCTTTCGGCGGTTCCTCGTTTTGGATCCATTTTATGTCTTCCATGATAAACGTATGTAACTTGAGATGTTTGATCTGCATTTTTCTAAGCGCGTACATTATACGTACTGAACCGTACCTAGACCAAGAAAAAGTTGCGCTCAACTATTCCCCTCCTTGCTAAGATCTCTTGTCTTTCATATCTTGACTCGATGCTAGCTTAAGCTGACAGGACCTCTCGTGCGGCAACTTTCCCCCGGGGGAAAGTTGTCTTGCTCTCCATTTATCTCCTGCTGATGCGCATATCTACTGACTGCGACATTGTCTTGAGTAGTGCATTATGACTCGGCATTTAAACACTGGATCTTGAACTATTACAACCCATATTAGCAAATACACCTCGAAACGCAATAAAGGACATGAAATTTGAGACGCTTCTGATCCGTTCATTAAATAGGAGTACAGGTATACCTATTTAATTATCATCATTCCACATTGGATGTGAGCTCCAACAGTTCTGGCCTGTTTACTGCCCGCCGTATGGAAATATTAGCTAGCAAGTTCTAATCAAATAGGTACATTATCCCGCTAACTATATAGAGGCATGCGAGTAACTAATTCGTTAGCAGTTTAGATGATCTAACGGTAGAGACCTTGAATAACTATAGTTATGCATTCATTCGCTTTAATCGATGGCAACATTCACTCATGACATTCACCCAACTTAGTGACTGAGAGCATGGCTACCCCTTATTCCATATGTGTTATTCACTGCAGAGTACCGTGAGATACTTAGCGGCAGTCTCATCTTCCCTGTGAAATCAAATTTTTCTCTCTCTCACGTGTCTTCTCCCCCTTTCACACACATCATTTCCCCATCTCACATATTCCTTCTCCCTATCGCGACTAAACTACTAGTTTTACCTTCTCAACTTCGTATTTTAGTCCCGCATCAACCACTATGCCTGCTTCAGTAGCAGTACTTTGCAGAGACAGCGGTCATCATGGTTAAAAAGTATTTAACCAATAAGCAGTCAGCTCGACCGGATACCGAAGCCGGGCTGTGAGAGAAATGTAGAAAATGATGCCGAAGGAAGACTCAAGGAATATTAAGGTCTTAACTAACCTCTCTTATAGGAGACCTTGGACCTCCTACACGCTCCAGGCTAGTTCTTCGAGTCGTTGTTTTGTGATATGAATATCATGTTCGTTCTTCTTGGGATCTGGTGGCCGTAAGACTACTTTTTTGAATGGCAATAGAAGCTCTTCTGAAGCAGTGATGGTTCCTGTGGCCTTTTGATAAGAGATAGTGATATGCTGTCTCTTAACTGCAATAGACCTCAATTTCTTCCCTTGTTACCCGAGCCTGCTGCTCTTCTGCTCTCTCCCACTCGTCAATTTTAATTATTGGAGAAGATCGGCCGACTTGGATCGTGAGAACGACCTGTGTGGTAGAACTAGAGGCTTGAATCCATCCACGCGCGTCGCATGCCAGTCTTCGTGCGGACTCGCACAAGCCGACTTCGACGGTGAGCGAAGGTGTTTTAGTATTTCTACGTCCCCAAGACGTATCTGGCTCTTTGATCAATGAGCCCATAGTTTGGGCCGTTGAAGCCATTTCCACAATCTCTTTCAAAAGCGTCATCTCCCGTATACATCCCCCGATTAATTGGGCAATTTCTGCTTTGGCAGTCTCGTGTCCTATTAGCGGCATTTTAAGGACGAGGATATTCTTGTCCTTATCGTAGGTGCTCAGTGCATGGCACACCAAGGACGGGTCCTCAGTGATGCGGGAAAAGGCTGTTGCGGGAACATCCAGAAAGACAATATACTGTTCTTCTTTCTCTCCTTTCTGCAGACTTATGTTGTGCTTCCTGGTTTTCCTTTGGAGGTCTGATAGATTGGCGAACGAGTACTTTGGCGTCGCAATGGGAAGCCCGTCCAAGAAATCAGACGAAGGAGCCCAGGCTCTAAGGTAGTTGGGTTCAGACATGATGAAATTATCCAGAAGGGATATTCTTTCAAAGCAGGTAGGTAGATTAAAAATTGTGTGTGAACGAGATGACCTTGCAGATAATGTAGGCAGATACGACTCGCCAATACAGTACTTAAACACCTGAGACTGACGTGACTAAACCTAATCCGACCTCGCGGAGCCAAACTCGGCATCCGGCTTACCCCCGCACAAATTATCTATCAATTGGAGATCTCCCTGTGACGGGCTAGGCCCGATATAGGGCTTCGGATACCCTCAGCCAACGCATAGAGCTCCTGAGCTCCTTATCTCGACACCTAGGTGTTGAGATATCGTATTCTGCCACCCTTCACCGCCCTACTCATTTCGAGCCCAGGGCTCGAAATGTCCACGGATCCACATTATTCCGCCCCGAGCTCCCTAGGTAAACAGACCCCTAGGAGCTACACCACCTCTTTCCCTTCCTTCAAGATTTAATGTACTCGTAGAGTGGCCTAGCTAGTTGAATAAACTACCTTGAGACCGTTACACTTTGGAATAATATAATATACAATAGGGCAGAAATAAAAGGGTTGTGTATATAGAATTGACCCTGTAGGTAATGCCTTTAAAATAATACTGTCACGCCCCAGATCTGATCTCTCAATCGTCCTACCTCACTATGGTCACGGAAGGATCAAGCGAATCTGTTACCAACAGATTCTCGTCTGGTGACTTCCCGGAAGTCTTCACGTAGCGTTCAGTACGCTACCTACCAGGTACCTTAGGTAGAAGGGTTGATATAACGATATCACAAAGGGTCTCTCAGCAACGATCAAGTCAGAGTAGGGCCCACCTCGTACGTATACTTAGTGGTAGCTTTCTTATTGACCCGGAGTAGATAGTGTAGTAACTCTCGGAGCTGCTAAGATGCTTGATTGAGGGAACTATCTAGGGAGCTCAAGCTGGCTATCTAACTTCCCGTGGTGCTGCTGACTAAGCCCTGATCTGGAGGTGTAGGAGACTACTACGGAGCCCCTAGGGGCCCAAGAGTAACTTATATTGAATAATCACGAAGAACTAAATACAACTGCAGGGCGGAAATGAGCGTCCTTATATATCCAGTCCTTCCTACCATCCCGTCTACCCTTCATGGTCCCTTGAATGGTATATCCAATCATACCTGTTTTCGCCGTATACTATTCTCCTACCATCCTAGGTCTCCTTGATGGTATATTGATCACGTGACTCCATGTCAGCCTTGCTCCAGTGCTGCGCCGTTGAGTCTCATCTTATCAGGGTGTCACAGTCGTGCCCCTCCATGGTTGGTCCGTAACAAATACACTCTAGTCTTTCTGGTCAATTTCTACCCCTATAGAACTGTTTGGGTGCAAAAGAAAGGTTAAACATTCTAGAGTCTAGAATGGCCGAAATAACGAGCTTACTATAATTTAAAGTAATATTCTAACAGCGAAGATTTCTGATGGAGCCTAATTATGGTGATGGCGTCGCATGGCGAAAAAATGATACGTGGAAGGCAGAATATTAAAGCTGGGCCGAAAGTGGGCCAGTGAAAAGGACCAGCGGTCTTGGCAAGATGCATTTTATTGAGGTCTCATGGCTCAGTATGTGATCAGTTGCTGATCACTGATCAACCTTTATTTGATTAGCGCCATCCGTGAGCGCCTGCTGAGTGCTCACTGAGTACTCACTGAACAGCCCCACCCATTATCCGTGTGATCACTGAACATACCTGAGCACTCCGGGAGCGATCCGTGAGCAACACTGAGTATAAAGCAATACCGGCCCCGGCCTAGAACGGAAAGGGAAATCGACTCGAATGTCGCACATATTTATAAGATAGGTGCTGAGATGAGGAGCTCTATAGATTGGCTGAGGGTATCCGAAGCCTTGTATCGGGCCTAGCCCGTCACACATAGTTTCGCGGTTACTCGCTTCAAGACTGGAACAGGACGATTTGATGCGACGCGCACGAGACCCTAGGACAGGGAGATTTATATCGAGCCGTGAGAACACCGAAGAGCCAGCAGGACCCAGTGTGCCTGGGGCGTTTGACGAGCCGATTGAGATAATCGAACCGAGCGCCGAATCGATCGAGATAGTGCCAGGCGAATTCCCAGGAGAGGAAGAGGTGCCTGAAGAGGACAGAGGTCCTAGTGAGCAAGAGTCTAGGATTGAAATCGACAGGACGATCGAACGAGGTAATCCTAGTGAGCAACACGAAGCAAACATGGCGCAAATCCCAAAGCCAAAGGAAGCAAAACCCATAAAGCTGGTGCAATTTGATATACCGGATTTGACGAAGCAAAATGTGCGAACATGGAAGTCAGATGTCAAGGAGTTCTGTCAGACACAGGGAGTCTGGGAGGTAGTAGAAGAAACTCTAAAGAGGCAAGATAAGCCGGAAGAGTTGAAGGAACTACTTGATAATCCTGTGTGGGCCTCCCAGGATGCAACTGCCAGATATTATATCAAGAAGAACATCCAACAGGAAGACAAAACATCGGTCCGAGATTTCAATAACTCTGGAGCTGTATGGAAGTATTTGATGGGTCGATATGAACGGACAACCCAATACGATATTGTTATTGCACTCCGAAGGGTGACTTTATGGAAGAAGGATCCTAAGATGGATCTAGAGGCATCACTTCAACAGTTGGAGCAGCTGAACGCGGAACTTTATGAGATCAGCAATAAAAGGCACAAGTTTGATGAGCTGATGGTACTGACAATGTTCCTGGATGGATTGCCCGATGAGTATGAGGCTATACGAGATTCCTTGTTTGGTAACAGTGAAAAATCATGAAGTTTACTCCGCTGTACTACCACTTCAGTGCCATCCCAATGGGTGTGACGGCCCTAGATCCGGATCCTGACACCTAGGTGTTAGGATAGCTGGCGACTCGCCGGCGAACAGCGGCGGATCGGCGGCAGTAGGATCAGTAGGAAAAGGAAGCTCAAAGCCTAACCTATTTAGGAAGGCGGTCGTACTGGCAGAACTCCCCCAGGATGTCTTACTCCGAGCGACCCGTCTTTGATTCTTTCTTCAGCTTTGAGTCTTTAGTTGTCACCACCTAGTTAGGTAGATAAATTAATCGATTCTGCTAATACTAGCCTGGGTGTTACAATGGGCCTGAATAATAAGGCGTCTCCCTTGCCTTCCTCCAGTGAAGACACCCGCTGTATCACTAGTGCACAGCACAAGTTGAGGTAATGATTGTGCTCCTCGCTATCAATGTCGTCTTTCCACGGCGCAATTGTCTTCATTATGGCTGCCCTATTTGCAGTGCATACACGCTGTATTGGGGCTTTTAGGATATCCTCGTGATGTCGAAGGAAGTTGAGGCCATATAGGTCTTCAAATATTGCTTGCCATCTTGCTGTTCGTTCAGAGTCGGATGTTTGGATAACGCGAATTAGCTCGATAATCAGTTTCTATATTCCCTCCGCGAGAGGATTATCTCGGTAGAGAGGCATGTTATCTGGAAGAGAATGTCTTGACTCCACATCTAATGCGGTGAGTCGCTTTGCTATCATGTCTATGTGATGATAGAGAATCTCAGTCTGGTGCTCGAGTACGCTTAGACGATCATAAAGATCGTCGATGCTCCTAAACAAGTCATTCCAGGTAAAGGCCGCTGACAATTCATTTTCGAATATACTTATCGTGTTGTTATAAAGGAAGTCATCCTGAGGAAGTATTAGTTTTCCTTCATCTGCCGCTTGTGCGATTCTATGGTTGTATTCTGGGCAGTAGTTGGATTTTAAATGTGCCTAGGGTCCTATTAGTCAACAACATCATTAATAGATCACGGGGCGCTAGGCATCAGTCATTATTCAGGCTTGTTGTAAGTATGTTTTCGCTTCGGGATCAATAAAGGATTAGGGATATGAGTATTTGTTAATGTATATATCCACATAGCTCTTATTGGCTCAGGAGTTCTCACGAGTCCACAGGTATTTGGTACACGTGCGTTGCGATCAGACGTTCGTGAGGTGTGGAGTGAGATCAGATGGAAAGGCAGTGGCAGGTAAAAAATGGGGTGAGTCGGGACCAGAAGATTCGCGTAGGTCGGGTAGGGGATGTACACGTGGTTTCTGGCGCGCTTCGGCCCTTTCTGTGGTATGACAGATTGCTACACCAGTATTGGATCCGCCGTCACAGATAACACGAATCGCAGACAGAATCGATTGCGCGAAAGATGAGTCCAGCTGCAAGGAAGAAGCGTAGAACAACTTAGTGCACACGTGGGCGTTTTAAGAACTCTGGTAGGGCCATAGTCAGTGATACCAAGAATACCAAGAGCACTATGTACGCCACGCCAAGATCGGGCCCCGTGCTGCCAAGAGTTCCGTACGCAATCCCGACATCGCTATTGACTATGAGTTTACGAGAAAGGCTGTGTTCCGCTCCGCCAAGGAACTTATCTCGTTTACTTTGCCAAGATCTCCTCTCTACGAATATCTTTTCGCCCTTTTTTGTCCTAACATGCCTTTACCAAGCGATTACCAAGATTATCAAAATACCATGAAAATATTGACACGTTTGTCAGATGTGCTTTGACTGATCCTGCGAAGATAGATGGTTCATAGGTGCTTTGTCTCAGCGGCAATGAATTCTTTTCTCAAGTAAATAGTTGGTCCACTAAGTCAAAGCCTGAGATCAAAGCTTGGGATCAAATCAAGTTCGTACAGCCGAGTGGCAGATGCCAAGCCGCTTGTTAAGCCCTGCAACCACGGCGTTGTTTTCTTGTTGCGAATCGTTGTTAGCGATGTGACAACGTGCGAGATGTAGTATCTAGATTAAACGGTCAATTCGGATTCTCTGAACCGGTTTGCTGGCCTCCATGGATTCAGACGAGCGGAGGGGCGGAAAATTTTTCTACATATTATGCTTCAACCCCCCATTCTTTCGTTTCTTGCTTGTAGTCTCGAGCATCAGTATTAGCCAGGACCAGCTTGCCTTCTTTCAAAATGGTGCTCCACGAGTATGACTACATTTTTGCGATCGGTACCCTTTTTGCCCTCCTGGATGCTTTTAACAATGGCGCAAGTAAGTATCCTGGATCGGATTGATATTGGCACGAATGTTGATTGATCGATTAGACGATGTCGCGAATTCCTGGGCAACGAGTGTCTCGTCGAGGTCCATTTCATACAGACAAGCAATGGTATTAGGCACCGTATTCGAGATGGTGGGAGCCATTACGGTCGGAGCACGGACAGCAGATACCATCAAGAACAAAATTATCCCTACCAATGCCTTTAGAAACGATGCTGGTGTTCAGATGCTTGCATTTACCTGTGCTCTCGCAGCCGCATCGTCATGGGTAATGTGGTGCACCAGGCATTCTGCCCATGTCTCGTCCACATATTCTCTGATCTCGGCGGTTGCTGGTGTCGGTGTTGCAACGGTAGGAGCCTCCCAGGTTCAGTGGGGCTGGAACGATGGCAAAGGCCTGGGTGCTATATTTGCTGGGTTGGGAATGGCTCCTGCCATTGCCGCTGGCTTTGGTGCTTCAATCTTCATGCTGATCAAGCTTGTTGTCCATATGCGAAAGAATCCGGTTCCATGGGCCGTCTATACCTCGCCTTTTTTCTTTCTTATTGCTGGGACCATCTGTACCTTGTCTATTGTCTACAAGGGATCTCCTAGCCTGGGCCTCAGCAAGAAGCCTTCATGGTATATTGCCGCAGTCACGATGGGTTGCGGTGGTGGTCTTTTTGTCCTCTCTGGCATATTCTTTGTTCCATTTGTGTATGCGAGAATTATCAAGAAGGACTATACGGTCAAGTGGTGGATGTTTATTCTGGGCCCTTCGCTCCTCACCCGCCCAGCTCCTCAAGACGCCGAACGGGCCAAGGTCCCAAATTATGCTGTCGTCCAGGATGGTGACGAGGGACACTCCTTGCCAGGATCCATCAGTCAAGTCGACACCAATGCTAAGGACTCTGCCGAGACGAACGAGAAGAATAGTGCTGCCACCGAAGCTAAGCAGCTCACGTACAAGGAGATCATGGAACAGGGACAAGCGAAACTGCACGCAAAACTGAGGAAAGCACGTGGTCCGATGGGTTGGGCCATGCGCACTCTCCACGACAATCCTATGGGACCCGGCCAGATCTATGAACTTCACAATGTCAAGATTCTCGCAAAACGTATCCCTGCTATGATTGTCTGTGGAGCTCTCTACGGTTTCCACTATGACATCCATGCCGCACAAACCGGCCTTGCGGGTACCCCAGATGGTAGACGCATGCAGCGCGTATATGGATATGCAGAGAAGTATCCGAATGAAGTCGAACACACTTACTCATTCGTCCAGATTATTACCGCCTGCACTGCATCATTCGCCCATGGTGCTAATGATATTGGAAATTCGGTCGGTCCCTGGGCTGTTATATATTCTGCCTGGAAAACTGGCGATGCTGCTCAATCGAAAGCCGCTGTTCCTGTCTGGCAGCTGGCAGTTCTCTCTGGAGCTATCTCAGTTGGCCTCATTACTTACGGCTATAACATCATGAAGGGTAAGCAGAGATCAATAACGCACATAAATTACTTAGACTAATTGGAAACTCCAATAGTTATGGGCAACAAAATTACGTACCACTCACCCAGCAGAGGTTAGTCGTCTCCTTCTTTTAGCCAACGCAATAACTACTGACTTATTTTGTTTCGTTAGGCTGCTCTATGGAAATGGGTGCCGCTATTACTGTCCTCGTTTTCTCGCAGTATTCCCTACCTGTTTCTACTTCGATGTGCATTACTGGTGCTACTATTGGTGTTGGTCTTTGCAATGGCACATGGAAAGCAGTTAACTGGCAACGTGTTTCCCTTCTGCTTTTTTCATGGATTATGACGATTCCTATTGCGGGAACCCTCGGAGGAATTCTAATGGGTCTGTTTCTCAACGCTCCTCATTTTTCCTCTTAGTCGTTGTGGTAATATGCCGGTGGTTATATTGGCCATTATCAGGAAATACTAAAATAGCCACCAATTGTATTTAGTGAAATCCTCTACTTATCTTTTGTTCTCGTATAGTTTGTTTTTACTAAATATTTACTCATCTTTTTGAAAGAGCTTTTCGAGATCCAGATACTGTAATTATTAATTATTGAATAAAAATGTATTTTCAGCAATTAAGATATGTTAATATCTGCGTATATGATCATTATGATGCTGGAGGGTCGAGACTTCAGTTGTGGAATAAAGATACATAACTTTGTGCTTCAGTCAAAGCTGCTAAACTACGAACAGTTTTCAATTTATAGTTTTACCAAAATTATCCATCGACATTCGCTCAGAATAACGGATTAATTGATGTTGTATTACTATCAGCTAATTTGGTATTTGTAAAAATTTTTTTTCAGAAGCTAGTGTTGAAATATAAAGTTCTCTATCTATTTGTTTTAGACGTTAAAAGACACGTATATGATGAAAAATGGCCCAGCAGTTTTTACATGACATTATATTCAATCTGCATCGTAGTTACTTGAAATGAACACCAAAGCAACCGCCATTACATCCACTCCTTCATGGTATAGATCCTGCTACCCGGATTGTACACCCCGTACCCACTGCACGATCGACAGCACAGAAAAGACATTCCCCTTTGACCCGTACATAAGTAGCATAACCGAAGAAATCCGCATACAATATCTGCATCGGTAAATCACCCGCAGCCTATAGCACAGAGTTCATGTTGAGCTCCGACCATTCAGTTAGATAACGGTTGTCTATCGCGGAACCAGCACTTGCCGTAGAGAAACAGTCCTTTAAATAGACACTGTTGAATCGTCTTTCTTGATAGGGACACACTAAGGAATTGGTTTCTTCGTCGATTTTGAGATGGACATGTTTTGCATATATCTCCTTGGCCGGTTGCAATGGGAGGTCTGAATGGACCAAGAATTGTAGGTTTGGCCACTAGGGATCCATCTGAGGTACATTTTACACGGATCCTAAGAGTTGGCACAGATGCAGCTGTCCACAAATCATTGCCGTGGATGTCGCGGTGCAATATAGTTAGACCAGAAATACTGTCGGCCTGAATGTGAGAGATATTGCCCAGCCGGAAAGCATCAGGATCGGCTCCTCCTCTCGCACCTTTTCCTTTTTGTCTACGCGAAAATTCATATTATGCCACACCTCGTGATACGCGAAGGCCAAATTTCTATGACAGATAACTCCAATTTGCACTCGTCTCCCAAGAACCTCCGGAAATACATTCGCAGAGTCCGAATCAATATATTGAGTCTTTCGATGGGCTCCCCATTTGTTAATGGCCCGAGACTTAAGTTTATGATGAAGCTTTGGTGTATGTTTTCTATGGCTGTAGACACATAGCTTTGTTTGCCCGTAGACTGTGCCGTGATCTCTACCAAGTCAGCGAGTATGAGCCGGTGAATACCGCATAGTTGAGCAAGTCTAAGGAGATGGGCGAAGAGATCGCTAAACCGGACTGACTGAAGCACTCTCTCAGACCTCATTTATACCTTGCTGGATTGTGTGGGAGACTCTCGATTAGGCTGTGTCAATGACTTCAGGCCTGTCAGTAAGACAGATGAGAATGATACTGTCATCGATTCTCGAATTCTGGGGCGAAGACGAACTATTGTCTAAGGCTATCGAATTTGTTCAAGAATAAAGGTTTCATAAAGTGGCCTGTAATGACTACCGGAAATTTTTGGACTATGTTACCATGAGTAAGCTGTCACTTTATAGGGGGAATCCTGCTGCCCCCTATGGACATCAAGAAACTAGGAAAGGTATTGTTCCATCATCTCGGACTTCATGGATCTGGCCTTGTCTAGCCGCTACTTGGACATGCAGCTGCGCCTCTTTCATCACCAAGTGGTGAGATAATGCTTCATCTGTATAATAACCTGGGTTTATGTCCTCGCCACGGCTCACTTAAGATCCTCATTCGAAGCAATGCGCTGACTTGTTAGTGTATATTGGGAAACAGCGGAAATTCTCGTTGAAGCCAACTGTTTTAAATAGTAAGTGTCGCTTCCTCCTTCTCTTACGGCATGCATCTGAATGAAAGTATCTTATAATGTTAAATGCTAAGCAGCGAATTTATGCTGAATCGATCTTATAGAATTCCTCGAGATTTAGCTCTCACTATACCAGATCCGATGGTCGCCTAGATATACGCAGCGGTTGACTGGAGCAAATAATTCACATTCTGGACTCACTGCGTGCAATGGAGTGGTTACTAGTAAGAGCTACACTAAGAGCATCCTTCGATGAAACTGGCACTGCCTTTCCATCTCTGATCTCACCCCACACCTCAGGAACTTCCGACTGCAACACGCGTGTACCAGGCATCAAGACGATCATAGCCTGTCTTATCCATCTGAAAGCTAGCCCCATTGCCTTCATCAACCGACAGCTGCCATTGTGTGAGTAGTGAATCACACAAGGCGATGTAGTCCTCCGGCTCCTGGTTTTTCCATACCGTCGCAATCCGAATGGAGGTAGCCATATTGGCAGTTCGAATAACCTCTATCGGAGCTCTCAGAATCTCGTTATGAAACCGAGTGAAGTGGAGTCCATATAATCTTTTGAAGGTTGCTTTCCATGTGCATGCTCGGTCGTGGTCGGATTCTTGGATTAATTTGATATCAAGTTCCACATTGCCTCCGTGGACAAAAGCGTTGCGCGTGTTGCGTACCTCTTCTGGGATACGGATCCGCGACTCAGCGTCCAGTACGATCCGTCTCATGCACAGCAGGTGTATACGATAGCTGTTGGGCATTTCATTGTCGTGTTGAAGGGTGTCCACTTGATTGTGAAGGCCGTCCACTTGATTTTGAAGGCCATCCACATGCTGGTGCAGAGTTTCGTTATCGTGTTGAAGTATCTCCACTTGATCAAATAGCCGGCTGGTCCTTTCTACAAGAGTATCTAGGAGGCTTGCGCTTGCTAAGCCTTCCCTGTTGCCGAACCGTTTTGTTGCGGCCTCATAGACCATCGTATCTGGAGCGAGTGGCAGTTCTTGCATCCGGTCCTGGTTTAATTCAGGAACATCCTTTTGGATATAGCCCTCCCAATGAGTAATAGATCGAAGTGCCCAGAATCAGTTATCAGCCTACCGTGGATATTTGAGATCTACAAGAGACGTCCTGTACTTGCTGATACTAGAGACTAATATAGCAAATTCAGAGGCACCCCAGTGGCAGGTGATTCCAAGGGATTGGAATAAAATTGTAGGTGTCTACCGACTGAAATGATCTATCTTGGGGAAGTAGAGACAGTCTTGTTTTCCTAACTTCAATATCCCGGGCAAGGATTATATAAATAAAATAATTTCACGGGAAATAAGTGATCCTCATCTAAGAACACTATAGAAACGGGGTATAAAGAAACGCAACCAGAAAGAAACAAGGAGACACTGTGACACGGGTGTATGTCATTTGGCTGGAACTTACACAAAGGAGGGGCGCATGTTTTCATGAAAGATTTCTTGCTTTCCATAGTTGGATGGCTTTTACACAAACACATATTATAGTGATCAGTTTATAAAGAATTTTCTGCTGGAACCGTGAATACCAGATCATACGAAGAGTTACAATTCTTCCTTCCAACATCGTTTTATATGAACAAAAAAGTTGAGCATTTCCCAAGCGGTGGAGTCTCAGCTTTAAGCAACATCAGTAGGAGAAGCCCATCACATAATGTAGTGACCGACTGCCATTCTCCGCCTTGTTCCCCTCACTTGATATAATGTCGAATCCTAAGGCACGGAAGCATGAAAAAAATACCAAATTGGTATTCAGGAGGAATTCTCTGAATTTGCTTGCTTTCTGAATCTATCGAAATCTATCGTCTGTTTAAGCTTAAGGAATAGGTCAGGACATGTTTGCTACCTTTCCCACCGGTATCTAGATCCAGAATGTCTCAAACCATTATTTGGAATACTTCTGATGGTTCTGAATATTCAACCGTGGTTGAATGGGTGAGACCTGGATATCCGTTTGTTGCGGGTAGATGAGTTGCGCGGTAGCTCGCCATCAGTATAGTGGCTAGGCGCTGACACATAATTCACCAGACCAGGTACCTGTGGATGCATCTCTTCCGTTCTCTCGAATTTCTCTATTATCCTCATCTCCACACAACCTCTGCTTCGGTGGATATAACACCTTCTCCTCTTGCTCTTTCTTCTAAATCCCGATGCTTTATGATTTATAATCTCAAATTTCTAAGAGTGATGAAGGAGATATAATATATATCGACGTCCCATACCTCGTTTTATTTGTTGTGTATATCGAATTACATGAATCTGCCCCTTGGAACATTTGGTCCGGCCCGTCAAATACAAGAGAATTATTGCATTACTAGTGTATCCCGGTTGGAACCTAGTATCATACAATAATAAAGATTTATCTATAAGTATATCTCGGCAAGTCTGATTGATTCTTTTTGAGCATATATTCTACGACAACATGTATCTCCTAGACCCAATAGACGTGCAGCCCATACCAATACACGTCAGTGTTTCTGAGAGCTGAAAATGGAGGCTCAAAAGAGCTTGACTTTGACCCGCACATCACGGCGTAAGTTTTGCTGAATTCTGAACGAGGAAGCGCCCAGGGCTGACTTGGGAATGGGTGGTCAACAACAGGCTCTATTCCATGACCGAAATTGCTTCCAGTGGGAAGGTGACCTCCCCGAAACAAACTTAGAACAGTCTAATCCTACTCTCGTCAGGAACACCAAGGCCATCAACATCCATACGCTGTTCCCTTTATAGAAGGTCCTAGCCAGCCTTGTAAAGGGTCCTCGTGATGTCGCGCTTCAAAATGCCTCTGAGGCATATGTGGGCACTGGCTGTCTGCTTGGGCTGGTGGATGACTAGTTGCATAAAGAAGCTGATGACATGCTGGACGTATTTGCTCCCTATGCAATAATACTCTTTAGTACACGTGAGGCTGCGTAGCTTGCCCATGATAAGGCTTGATCGACGTATATGCCGGTAACCTATGTAATTAATAAGGTCGAAAAAAAGTGTGCGGATGGTGGGACGATGTTGCTGGAGTCTATTCGGAGCTCCTTTCTTCTTCCATGAAACTATATCCATGTATTGTGATCGAATTCTCCGAATGAGGTCTCTAAATGAGAAACCTTTGTTCTTCCTCTTACTCATCTTGAATCCTTCAAAACATTGGAGATATAGACATGCCTTCTTATTGAATTATAGATTTGGCATCTGAGTGGATCTCAGACTCTGTTGCTTTATGAAATCTGACTCCAGTTATATTGGCAGCATAACCTTAGAAGATGGTCAGCACCGACACGAAGCCATTCTAACATGAACGGACTGCCAGTATCCGTTAAGGAAGGACTTTTCAACTTCGACGACTGTGCCGCAAAGGTATGCATCTATTCTTGACTTGCATTACTGCTTATGGTGATACTGGCAGAAGTATAACAGCATGTGGGCACTGAGTATCTATTATAGAGACGTTCAAGAGAGGAACTCACTATCGCATGCATGGATCATCTACGCGCTCCTGTAGACTACGTGGTCAGTGCACAAAGTGGAGATAGTTGTGCTCATGATGAATCGTTACTCGAACTTGAGGAATGGGTCTTTATTTTTTTTTATTTTTTTATTTATTTATTTATTTTATTTTTATTTTTTTTGCAGGAAACCCTGAATGCTGGTTGGCATAGCGCTGCAAATTGCTGTGACTGCTGCAACACTAGGATTCAATCACATACAAACCAACAATCCAAACTAAAAAAAAAGAAAAGAAAAAGGCGAAGACGTCTAACCTAACTCGGCATTTGACAATTTTACTTTCTCCTGCACCGAACTGGCAGGCGCTTAGCGATTCTGGTCAGATAGATCTAGTTTCGAGCAAAGAAGACTTCAGAGGATAATATATCTTCCAACGAAGGATGAACAAATTATGAATATGGCCTTCTGAACGTTCTTCCAATACGTCTCCCCTTGCCTAATCCATGGATACCTGGCAGAATGAACTTCACAGTTACCTTAAAATGTTAAAATCCATATTTTCTACAAGAGATGCCCAGAACCATTGGATGCCAGTTCTCAAAGGACTGAAATATGATCAACTCCCGTCTATAAATATTCTCTCCCCCATTTTCTCGCCAGTACGTTTCTAACGCATTGATAATAAGCTATTGCTTTCAAATATGATTCTTTCTTAGGAAGACTTTTCTATAAAATTGGTTCACATAACTAATGGTAGAGCAATGGTCTGCAATAGCCATGCTGCAGGTATTATATCGGGAGCATTCCCAGTATATGGAGACAAGATCTCACACACTTGCCTTGTGTTATTTGGTGTGAGGAGACAAGATACTTGGTGTAAACACCGTACGCTTCGATGCTTATACCAAACACCTTCACATCTCATTTTATATCTCGCTGAAAATATACTCTCTCCAGAATGGCTACGAATATCGCAGTAGCAGTGTGGTCCCGCATGCCCGATCTCAGAGTACGAGGCGGATATGGTACAGGGAAGGCTCGCAGAAGTTTCGAATTGTTTCATCCTTTTCCAACTTCCATTTCATACATCAGTCGGTGCTATGTTTCCTAATGCCTACTTTTATCATCACGTATCATATGCCGATATCTTATAGAGATTATCTATCAGCAACAATATCATTTTGGTCTAAGAATATTCTGAGATTTACTTCCATTGGCATCGATGTCTGTTGCCGAGACACAGTTCCCATAATGGGACACAATCATGCACTCTGACTGGCAACTGACTAGAATATAAATAATGATACGAACCATCAGACTGGTACTTAGAGTTGTCCAAAGATTTTGCGGATAGCGTAGGGGTAGTTCTCTTTGCACCTGGAGCTCCAGCACGCCATATCCCTCCACTACATTCGACCAGGGTTCAATAACTCAGCAGGAAATATTATTTTGTAAGTATCATATTATCTGGATGTAGCGGAAGATCCTGACAGAACCTAGATGCTTATCAGCACCTACTGGCATTTTTGGAGGCCATCCACCCTTTAGACGAATAATTCCATTATAGTTTCCATGTTGGTCTTTACTATATTGGCCCAATTGATGCGCAGCAAACATTCATGACTACCTTAAAGATGGCACCGTTACAGATGATCCGTTCCTTACAATGCATGAATTTGGGCGGTGGAATATCTTTAATCCAAAACATATGAAAGGGTTTGGGTCGATTATTCTTGCTCTTACCATCCGTGCTCACCATGATCAGCAAGTCGAATCCCAGGACGAAAAATCAAAAGGCAAAACAACAAAAGGGATTTTCGACTAATATAGTAGCTAGTTTCTGAAATTGTCTTTTTGAAAATATTCTACAGCCCGAATGGCTCTACGTCGACCGTAGTATTATTCTCTAATGCCTCCCTGATCGTCTCACATACCAACAATGCACCGAGTCCCGCCTGCGGTGTACAACTAGGCTCTTCCTCCCCCCTAATAACCCTCACAAAATGCTCCAACTGCAACTTGAATGGCACCCCGTCACAAACCGGTACCATTTCCCGTACCAATTCCTCATGCCATGACTTCTGCTGCTTGCCTATATACGACCACATAGTCATGTCAGGCACACTTAACGTAGCATCTGTCCCGAATACTCTATAGAAATCCTGACCTGTCTTTGGAATCAGTGGATTCTCCCCCGTCCCAGATTCAAAGTTATACGGTGACGGAGCGTGATCTGTAACGATGAAAGTTCCTACGATGCCGGATTTGAAGCGTAGTGTCAACGCTGCGCCTTCTTCTGCTTCATGACCTCTTTGGGACACGGTCTTTTCAGCATGAACCCTGACAATGGGCCCGAAGAGATAATGCATCAGATCGATCTCATGGATGAGGTTGATCAATACTACGCCACCGGTTCTTCCGCGGCGCCATTCTGCGGGAGGATCGAAGTATTCTGGCGGTTTGAACGTGGCCCAGATACCATTGACTGCGAGGATGGTTCCCAGGCTCCCTGATGAGATGATCTGTTTCGCAGTCACCATGTAGGGATTGAATCGTCGGTGGTGGCCTACGAGCGCTTTGACGCCTGCAGTTTCCAGATGTTGGAGTAGGTCCTTCCCGCTGGGGATGTCCGTGCTGAAAGGCTTCTCGATCAGGACATGGATGCCCTCTGATGAGAGCTCTTTCGCGAGCGCTACATGGGTGTGGTTTGGGGTACAGATGATGGCTGCGTCGGGCTTATGTTGAGAGGCTAGGAGGTCAGCGACGGAGCAGTAATGGGTGGTTTTAAGCTGTGATGCGAGATCTGCACCTCCTTGGAGAGGGTCAACGATGGCGATTAGCTCGGTGGAAGGATTAGAAGTGACTGTTTGAGCATGGCGAGGTCCGATAAGACCTGCGCCGATGATGGCGATACGGAGTTTAGGGGAGGACATTAGATCTCGAATAGTCATGTTCTGTTCATGAGAGCATAATTCGAACACAGGACGAAGAAACTAATAATATGTTCATACTACTATATTGTCTTTCAGGAACAGGGTGTGTCTAAAGAAGTCCCAGAGCTAGTAATATGATACCTCCCGATGCTGCTAGATAGCCTAAATCGAACATCTACGTATCTCGTATTAATATTCGTATTAATCCCTCGGTTTAGTACATCCCGAGGCATATTACAATTTTCCTAATAGTCTCGGAGTGCCGTGAACCAAACGATGGCTAATGATGACTGGTCGGCTGAGGATTCAGCCGTGGTCTAATGCAGGGCCGACGATATCTCGGATCCGGATCAAGACGTCATGTATAGATATGTGCTAGGTTATATTTGACCGTATTCTAGAGAATAATTGGTCAGTACGGCCTAATTAAATTTCTGATTATTCTTTAATATGCACAGGAACCTAGTTATTGCGGTGATGAGTTTATACTGAAACAGCAATCGTTATATATTGTAGAGATGACTCATGTCTAGAATGAATTTCCATTTCTATTAAGCAGCTCCTGTTAGGTCCGCTACGCACTATATAATATTAATATGATTTCACAGGGACATCATATCCTACTAGGAAGCTGTGTGATGAATACCAAGTCAAATGAGAAAGCAATGCTTCTCAACTCCATTTCTTCAGCAGTAGACGATACGAGGTTCGTCTCATGATAAGTACAGTACAAAGCAGCTACGAAGCACCACAGTATAGTGTCATGTACTACTTTCGAGCCCCGAACCAACCCTATATCTACTCTTGCGGCTCCCACTTCTCCACCTTTCCGCCGTGCTCAGCCCAATCCAGCCAGCTACCATCGTACACACCAATCCTGGCGGGATCATACCCCGCCTGCGCAGCCAGCTGAGCAGCCGCGAGAGCTCTCACACCGGCCTTGCAGTAAAACACCACATCTCGCTTATCACCTTCCGAAACTCCAGGCTTCGGGAAGCCGAATCGGGTCTCGAATTCTTCAGGAGTAAGGAATAGTCCGTCAGGCTGGGAGGCGAGTGGGATGGAGACGGCGGAGGGGATGATGCCAGTTGAGGAGAGCTCGGCGGGTTCACGGACGTCAATGAGGATTGCGTCTCCGTTGGGGAGGGCGGCGTTTACCTGTACCGTGGATGTTCTGGTTAGCGAGATATACTACACTGCAAATATTGTATTGCGGAAGACCGAGATATCTAGGAGCGACTGGAAAAATAACAAGACTTACATCCTCAAACCCCCACCTCTTCAATTCCGGTACCTCTCCTTCACTCTTCTCACTCTTCCATCGGACTTGCTGCAGCTTGTTCTCCCGCGGCATCCGTGTCCTCTCAGCAAACGTGATCTGGGCACTCTTACGTCCCACCCGAGCAGCCCAAGCTGCAGATACAGTCGCTGCATTCCTTAGCCCTCTTCTGCATAGACAATCCATATTCGAGACAGCACCATTGCGCAGAGCAGTTGTGTATGTTGGGCGGACCAAGGCGCGGGACGCCAGGGTCATGAAAGATCGAGGAGCGGACATTGGTGCTTTTTGATCTTTTATATTCTTTGTTTTGGATGCAATAGCTTTCTCGAGACGAAGATAGTTGTATATTTCGAGGAGAGGAAAAAGGACAAGAGATGCCAGAAAGATCGTGGTCGCAGGATAGTAGATTGCGTCTCCTCTCGGTAAAGCAATGAATCTGCCGGACCGAGGGTGATATCAGCTCTGACCGCCCGGAGCGGAACACGGGGCGGAGGGGCTTTAAGGAATAATCAACACTTCATTTGATTCTCAGATTACCTTAGGCTGAAGAACTCCCTTATAATTGACCGAAGATGAAAATAAGTAAGTAAAAAGGAATAAGTGGAAGTGCTATTATAATTACGTCTAGGTCATGTACATGTCTCTACTCCGCCATAATTCCAGTACCCTAAATCAGCAGTCCCCGGCGTGTATTGCCGCTGTGATATCCATTTCTTCTGACGACCCTCGAGCTTTGGAGCCCTGCCAACCATCATTGCGTACAGCGGAGGGTGAATCGGAAAGTGCCAATGGACAAAGAAGAAACCCATATAGTCCAGGCTCGCGCTGGATGTGCATGGAACAGCCCATAGTGACACAGGCTGCCAGCAGAAGAGCAAATCGTTGCAATTCTATCTCTAGGATAGATGACCAGAGCAGACGGACGGCCAGCGCATGTCTCCAGAGCGCCATCTGCCCCATTTCTACTAGCACTTTTGGTTCAGCTGCCATCAGAGCCAAGTTAGGTGTTGTTGCACCAAGAGGCCAGTGCAGCTTTTCATTTCATAACCTACATCAGGCGCTTACTTGCGAGTGCGGAAGGCAAGATGGCAGTCATCCTACAAACGATCAGAACCGTGTCACTAGTTAGAGGCAAGACGCAGAGATACTTACTTCAGGAAAGATAGTGGCAAAGACCTTGATATCCTCTGATTGCGGAGTGGGGCGGTGCACCCAGTCCATTTGCATACTAGCCTTGCCAATCATAGCCATAAGGTTGAGCTGAGCATACTGTTGACCCAGACAATAGTGGGGACCAGTGCCGAACACGAGCCAGTTCTTGGTCTGCTGCTCCGCATCACCGGTGATCCAACGGTCAGGGTTGAAGGACTCAGGGTCTTCGTAGGCTTCCGGGTCATGGGTTGCGGGCCACACAGAAGGAACTATCATCGAGCCCTTGGGAATGGTGTAAGTGGGGGTGATAGGGAAGTCCTTCTTGACCATGTAGGGAACCATGATGACCGGAGGACGGTAGCGGAGAATCTCCTTCACGACGGCACGGGTGTACGGTAGGTTGTCCATGAGGTCCATGGAAAGTTTGACATTACGGTCACCGTTACGGGCGCGGAGGTTCTCCTCGCGGACCTTATCAAGAATCTCAGGGCGGTCAGCCATGACTTGGAAGAGCCAGGTGGTAGCGGCGCTGGTCGCATCCTGAGAGGCGAACAAGAACGTGAAGACAGTCTGGGCAATCTCGTAGTCGCTGAAGTCGCGCAGAACCATCGGAGGCTTTTCAGCATCTTCGACGGGGACACCCTTGGCAATCTTTTCACGGTACTTGGCGGAGTCCTGCTGGGCCTTGATCCAGGCATCCATAATGCATGTAATCTCACCACCACTGGCCATGCGGACCTTGCTCTTGGCCGAACACTTGGCGAACTCGTCCATGACCATATCAGCGGCCTTCTTTCCGTACCAAGTCTTGGTGTATGGCAGAATGATCGGGAAGTTAACCAACTCCAGAGCGGCAGTGATGAGATAGTAGTCATCCGCAATCTTCTTGATAGCCTCATCGCTCATGTAGTAGCCGACAAATGTGCGGCAGGAAATTGCGCACATGAGTTCACGGAAGTCAGCCATCCATGGGATGGGCTCGTAGTTGTTCTTCTTCGACGTCTCCACGAACGTCTTGAAGTAGCTGTCGTAGACTTGCTCCATCGCTGGAAGGTACATGCCCAGAGCCTGGCGAGTGAACAGACCGTTCAGTCCCTTGCGGTAC
This sequence comes from Paecilomyces niveus, assembly GCA_003116535.1. Classification (NCBI taxonomy): domain Eukaryota; kingdom Fungi; phylum Ascomycota; class Eurotiomycetes; order Eurotiales; family Thermoascaceae; genus Paecilomyces; species Paecilomyces niveus. Next base: position 25,477 of record QEIL01000030.1, on the reverse strand, counting down.
TCGACGTGAGCCTTTCCATCCAGGAACACCCAGTTGGTCTCGCCCAGGAGCTTGTGCGCAGCATCCACCACGCAGGGCTTCGCATAAGTGGGAGAGTTAAAGACCTTCCGGGACATATCACGAGTCGAAGCGATAACGACGAACCTGATTGGCTGTTAGACCGGATCGCATATACAACTGGGGAATTGATCAGGAGATGGTGGAGGTCTGCTTACTTGTGGAAGACAGAAACGCAGCTGAGGTCTCCGCTGTCCCATTTGGCCTTGTACTCATGGAACTTGGGGAAGACAGAGGAAAGGAATGGACCCATAAAGGGGATCTTCATGGCCGGTCCGACGATGGAACCCTTGAGCCATATATACTTGACTAGAGTGGTCATTGAGGGTCAGTCCATTGAATAAGGAAGCACTGTTGTATTCTTATGATGCTCGCCTATCCTGCACCTCTGCGGCCAGGCACACGCAGTTATCGCGCTCGGGCATACGTACTCTGATCATATGCGACAGCCGCGATCACCAAGGCCAAGATGGCCGTCCAGCCCGTGAAGCCATCGTAGATGGTCTTGAACAGTGCGGATGGATCAGCCAACTGCGCGGTGATGGTGGCATCCGCGGAAGGGGAGGCGAAACTCCCATTGACTTGAGCCATGGCGAATTGGTTGTTTATCAACGGGATCCGGAAAGGGGCGCACCAATGGCGTCAGGGCTCACAGGAACCCGGATATGGGCGCTGGCAGGCAAAGAGGTCAAGAATCTCAAGGAACCGGCGAAGGAAGGGTGAGAAACCAACGGGCGGGAGAATTGAGAAATAAGAACAGCGGAGATGAAAAGGGAGGGACCCGTCGTGGAAATGAAAAGCCCCGGGAGGTGACCGAACTAAAAGGGGAGACGCTTGGACGATTCCGCTTAAGCCGTGCGGGAGGGACACTAATCGGCACGCGGTGCCTGGCAGCAACAGGTCGGGTGCTCTAGGAATTCAGCTTCGGAGTTGGCGGAATGGATCGCTCTTCAGGCAAACGTGTCAGATTCTTAACCTTGACCTTAACAAAACATGTTATCGGTATGAAAATCAACATCCGGACAGCTGTGAGAGTCGATGTTGTGCTCTGTGAGCGCCAAGCGATCTATCAGAGCCATTCATTCGTCCACCAACCAGAGACTCGAAAACCCTGGAATCTCAGACGATCCGGTCGTTTAACGTTCCGGAGCCCTGAGTGGGAACGTGTTGGATCATCAATTTTGGAGCCTGGAGAGCACCTATAGCACTGTCGAATTAATAATATAGTACAAGGGCCCTTGTGTACATGAGTAGACGTTCTAGATACAGGTGTTCATGTCTGAGGGCAGCTGCGGACAATCTGGATATCTAAGTTTTTTTCCATTATAACTACTGGAATCTCGATAGAGACCCATCTAGATGAGTCAGGTAAACTAGCAATGCCACATGAGAGACTCTACCATAACTATATCATATCTTGTTGTTGCAACGAATATGGAGACGTAAAATATTCAGAGACCATGGTTTACAATCAACGGCCAAAGCCAAACCAGCCACGTCGTCCCTCTTTCTTCTCTTGCGGTACCTGCGTCTCAGGCGCGGCTGGTCTCGCACCGTCGCGTGGATAATCAATATAGTTCCAGGCCACATCAAAGAAGAGAGGTTTGACAGGAATAGGCTGCATCTGGGGTGGATAAGGTACCACGTTGTTCAGGTCGAGTGTGTCAGCGGTGTACTCGTCCAGGAGCTCCAGGACTGGACGACCAGCTGATCCGGCTGTTTCTGGCCCGGAAAGCTTCTGTAGAGTGACTAGGCCACGGTAGTGTGCTACCAGACCCCGGAGGGCGGACCCCAATGCCTGGATCTGTTGAGAAGAGACACCAAGCTGTGGGGGTCTATCGACAGCGGGCACGGCCTGTTGTGCCGACAAGGAAGCAGAAGCCAAGTCAAGAGCCCGCGCAAACAGCGCGAGAGCATTCTTTGGCTTCTCTAGGAAACTGTGAGAGCGTCCGATGGCCAGGCAGCTATTGCACGAAGTTAGCATAACTGGTATAGATCACCCCGGGAATTCATGTCATACCGCAAAGCCTGGAAATAGCATCGCTTGCCTTCCAGTTCACGGACGAAGTTGGCATCGCCCGCCACACCAGGCAGTTCCTGGACAATATCCAAGCTCTGGAGAGTCGAGTCATAGAGAGCCACCTTCTCTCGTAGCTTGGCCAGCTTCTTCCCAGTCCTTTCCTCTCTCTGGACACCACCCTTTCCCCTTTTTGAGGTCTTGATCTGGGCAGAGTCAAAGTGCAGACCGTCCTGTTCTCCGCTCAGGACGCGGTTGCGTCCGACTCTCCACCCAATAACAGCATAATTGACGGCTGTTCGAGTGACCTGCAGAGCCTGCATTCTATTATCACCTGGCTCCACGCCTTCTCCAACGAGCTCATCAATTGCGGTCTTGGTAGCGTCTACAGCATCCTGGCTCGCACTGATAACGCTGTCGTAGGCTGCGGCTTTGTCCTTGGGGAGGGCTGATTTGCCGGCATCTGAGAGCCAGGCGGACAGACGAGACTCCGCCGCAGATATAGCTGCCAGAGCTTGTGATATAGACGCATCCTCAATTGGAACGGTCCGGCTGCGCCAGGTGATGCTTTCGGGCAGTTTTTGGATCTCGCCGTCAGTAGTCCGTTTCGCTCCCACTCCCTTCTCACTTAGGCAACCAGGATCGATCTTCTCAACTTCAGTGCGGACGTCACCGCTGGAGGGAAAGAATTGGATAGCTATGGACGGGACGGCTTTTGAACGCGGTAGCTTGAACTGATACGCTGCGTAGCGGATACTCGGGTCAATAGCGCCGGAGAGCAGTTCGCGATAAGCATCCTTCTTGTCCCTTTGGCTCAGCAGTGTATAGATAACTCGGGCAACGGAGAAACTTCGAAGACTCTCTTCCCATCTCTGCTTCTCAAACCATAGTGCGCCCGAGAGCGATGCCAGGTATGCACGTGCCTCGAGAAGGTCAATGTCAGTCGCGCGAGAACCGGACTGATCTTGAAGCACAGTCACAAGCTGTGCGGCATAGACAGTCGCCTTGTGTAGCCGTGTAATAATATGGCGTCTCGTTGCACCGACAATTCCTTTCGTTGAGGGGTCTGCCGAATGGACGGATTTCATATACATTGCGTTAGTCCATGCCCGCTCCGCACTGAGCAGTAAGAGATGAACGTAACTGGGAGTAGAAGTCAGCGATTTTGAGATTTGGACCTGTACATCATGATTACATACGCCACGTTACTGCCAACATTCTCAGCGGTCACTGGAGGCTTGGCTGCGTATTTGCGACCTTTGGGTGTAGTCTGCGCGAGCTTCTTGCGGACTGTGTGCAGGCGGCGGGTTGTTTGCACGCGGTAAGTATTGTAGTCTCCCACCAAAAAGGCCTGCTGCCTCCGGGAAAATATGAAATCTGTGATCTCCATGGCTTCCTTACTTTGAGAAATGCAGCCAGCTGGTGCTAAAAAGGTAAGCCGAGACTTGAAGTTGGGGTTTGGCGTCCGCCTCGGCCTTTGTCGTGCACTGTGTCCCTCTGGCGTGGTGGTCAGTTCTCGGTCTTACTAATAGCCGACCACCCCATCGCTTCCGCAAGATCTTTTGGCGGAACTTCTTCACCAAGCTTGCTGCCGCCGAAAAAAACATCACAGCTGACCTACAACAGTATCGTCCTTGGCTCGAGACGAAGTTGCTAAGCTGTGCCCTTCTCTTCAAGTTACTGGCCTGAAACTATTTGCTCTTGCATCTCGTGTCGAAAGTCCAACGAGTTTAGGAGGGCGGCGCGTTAAGATATATCTCTAGTCGGTCAGTATCACCTGACTTGACTTGTTTGCCTCGACAAAAGTTCCCCCTAGGATAACAACTGACATTAGGCGGTCATACTAGAGCTTGGACGCGATATGTTGCACGTTATTTCTCAATTTCGGTGATCTCGCTTGAAAGCTGTAGACAATTGAGGGTGATGCTCGAGCGGGCTACCGGATGTCTCGAGAACGCAGGGCAGCGTTTCCTCCGAGATTCCAGTGGGCCGATTCGCAGTCGAAAGTCCCTCCATCCGCGCTTCTGGACCTCTAAGACGACTGAGTCGGATCCTTCATTATGGTACCTGACTCTCCTACAAGCTGCAGAACGGCGCTCGCCTCGCGTGTTGAGACCCGCCCATCGTCCGAGCTCCGGTGGTGAAGACTCGAATAGTCCCTTCTTAGACTTTCTATACCCTCCGCGGACACGAGACTTTGCAGCCTCCTGGCTGGTTCGTCCGGGAAGACGGGTGGTGGCACGGAAAAAGAGGCAGTTGATAGCAAACGTGGCACGACCTTACACTTCGGAAGCTGTCCACTTTCTCGAGGATATTCCAAACCCCTTTTCCGATACCGCGTTTGCTGTTGTTCAGGATCAGGAGGATAGGGAAAAGCAGACGGCGGAACTACTAAAGGTTCTCGGCGCGAACTCTCTGCCGGACTACGACAAGGCATGGAGACTCTATTCAAACTCGGGGCAAGGCCCTGAATTACTCTCCAACCTATTGCTTTACCTAAGCAACTCGGAAAGAAGAGTCGATCGAAGACGCATGAGAAGGCTATTCGAGAGGATCCCGCTGGACGACCGTCCCCCTGAGACCTATGTGCATATGGTGAAATCACTCCTGCGCTCCGGGGATCGTACCGAGGTGAGAAAAATATGCCAGGAAGCTATGTCAAGAGCGGTTGGAGCGCAGGCTTGGACCATCGCGTTTACCTTCTTTGTTGAGACTAGGAGGTGGGATGATGTTCTGGCCTTGTGGGAATTCAGGCCTCGAGAGTTAGAAAGTGACCCCTCACATGCCGCCCTCTCCCAGCTTCACTTCTCATCAGAGCTTCCACGTTTGGTGCTTGCGTTTGCGGAGCACCTAAAAGGGTGTGGAAGCGACTGTGAGAACCATGAGGCTGCCTCATTAGCCCAGTTCTTACTCACCCGCCTCTTCAAGTCATCCGATATGATGCGAGATATGGCCATAGAGACGATCTTACAGTTGACCCAGGTCTTCAACAGACTGGATCTTCTCAGGGCGAAGCATTACTTTGACGTTATAGAGACTCTCCTCTCAGCTGAGGTTCGGTCGACAGCCATAAAATCAGTGGTTGTCTATCGCAACTTCCGCTTTCTGCTCCCAAGTGAAGCTCCTCCTCATAAGCTCCTAAGAAAGATGTTGAGAATGTTTGCTTCATTCGAAGTCTCCCAGAGCGTTTCATATATTCTTGACGAGTACGCAGTCTTCTATGAAAAGCCGGCAATCGAGGAGTACAGGCAAGCGCTGCTCGCCTTTGCCAGGGTCGGCGATGTGAAGAATGTTTACGCGGTCTTCGATCGGTTGGTGAAAGATCATGGGAAGCCTGCAAGCAGATTCCTTCTGACTCCTCTCCTCCATGTACACGCCAAGTCGGGCCGTGTGGATAGTACTCTCCGTGAATTCAGAAGAATATCCGAAGAGTTCAACTTGCAGCCAAACACAGTATGCTGGAATATCGTTCTTACTGCCTACGCAAATGCCTGGGATATCAATGGTGCTTTTCGCACATTTGAGAGTATGCTCGAAAGTGGAGTGGAGCCAGATTCGCACAGCTTTGGGATATTAATGGGCCTGTGTGCAAATAAAGGTGATCTTGACGGGGTCCTCCACCTGTTTGGAGTCGTGAAGGGGCGGCAAGTGAAAATCACGACTCCACTCATTGACACCATAGTCGAAGCTTGCTGCAACAATCAGAAATTGGAAGATGCTGAAACTGTGGCAGAAGCCTGCCTCAATCTGAACGTTACGGGCTCGCGGGTTAGGATGTGGAATATGCTCCTCTGGAATTACGCGTGTAGAGCCGATTTGGTATCCATGTCAAGAATCCAGTCACGCATGCAAACTGCTGGGATCCAGCCTGATGGTATGACCTACGCAGCTCTTATGCTGAGCCTTGTCGTGATTGGTAGGCCCGATTCTGCTCGACGTCTTCTGAGAACACTTCATCAGAGCCACCGTATGCATGCCAGCGAGTTTCACTACGCCATCGTCCTGTTTGGCTATGTGAAGGCCAGAAATCGTGACATGGTACATATCATTTACCGTGAAATCGCCGATCGTTTTGAGCGCCCCGGAGTCAGCTCGAGGCTCCTGGCATTTAAGAGTGCCATTGAACGTGACTTGCAATTGATCAAAGAGGGTCGCGGACTAAAGGATAGTCCAAAGCCACGCCTAGCAAAATCCGAGGCTTTTCTAGCAGAGACGATCGCGGAATTTGACATGAATGGCTTGGTCTCAAGGAACCCACAACCGGGGTCAGCTAGACTATCTATCAAAGAGGCATTCCCTTCTATGTACTACGAATACATCATCACGGCATACGGTGCGGCGGGAGCATTAGATAGGGTGAAGGAACTCTTCGATGAATATAACAGAATCAGCCCATCTCTCTCTCAAAATCAAGCTAACCAGGCACCTCCGCTTCGTCTACTTTCCGCTTTGATGTTTGCGCACTTGAAAGCTGGGCAATACAACAAAGTCGAGGAATGCTGGAGAATGGCCTTTCAACGAGCTCTTGAAATGTCTAGGCGTCCACCTGTCGAGACATGGATTTCTAAGGAGAAACTGCCAAGAGGAGCTCTTCAGCAGCCACCTCAACCTACTCTGCCCGGCTCTGTGCGAACCCAAGGGGCATTAGTCTTGGATTCTCCGGCAAAAATAATAGATGAAGCCGAAGCACGAGCACCTGTACTGCAGTCGCACCGTTTCATACTTTCGAGGTCTCTGTCTCTATATATGAGATCATTGGCTTATCGCAATCAAACACGGAGAATTGCAGAAGCGATCGCAGAAGTTGAGGGTGCAGGCTTTTCCTTAACAACCCACAATTGGTCTACTTATGTCCAGATGCTTACTACTTCGGAAAGGAGCTCTGATCAGTTTAAGGCTTTCACCATTTTTGAAGATAAGTTCATGCCTAATTTCCCCGGCTGGAAGGCTCTCAGTAAAGGGTTTGGGGTCAGACCCGAGGGCGTGCCTACGACAATCGACGAAGTGGAAAATCCTCGAAGGGGGTATCTTCGAGGGTATTTAGGGAAAGCTGGACGCAAAATCTGGAGTAAGGTACAACCAGATTTCATGCAGCCGACATACATCACCATGATCTATCTCAGTTCCGCATTGCTTGACTTCCGTGAGAGGAGCATCGTTGATGGTGGTGCCGAATTGAGAGCATTGTACTCGGCTGCTCCGCAGACCATTGAGGCGATCGCCGATATGCCCTATCTTCGAGACAAGTTTCAAGGTGTCCTACTTCGACGGCGCGAAGAGCGGGGCGATAAGACAGCCACCATGGAACCATATGAGTATTTCGTATGGACGGGCGGTGTTCTAGGCGTTGACGGTCAATCTCGAATTGTCACAGAATCTGGCGACCTTGCCACGCTGGATGATCAAGATGCGACAATTGAGAACACGCTTGAGGTGGAAGATGCTGCTACGCTAGCTTCAGAGCCAACAGTCGAGGATGGCTACGTTGGCGATTCCTTTGAGATGCCTTCAGAAGCACATGATGGGGATATACAGCCGTCCCATATCGATGATGCAGAAGGATTTGAGACTACGAGGAAGACACTTGCCGCTCAGGATGAACAAGACATGGAAGCAGAGACACTCCTGCAAAGCAAGCGCCGACTTTCAAACACCGACGTTTTCCAGCAAGATGGCTCACTGGACTTGGATAAGGGACAACGGTGGATCGATATTTTGTCCTTGATTCGGTCTGAGCGAAGTCCACGAGACAGACCATCAGCTGACAAGGCCACTGACGGAAAGTCACTTGGACACCATTCCATCTCTGCTGAAGACACTTCTGAAGCGAATGTTGCAAACGATCAAAGTAACGAGTGCCTTGAATAGAGGCCTGTGGCATAATACATATGTCCATTTTCTGTACTCTATTGAAATATCTTATCTTTTGAACATTGCATATCTCATATTAGCCTAGCATCTCTATCGTCCAGGGCCGATTATGATGGATGTGTCATTTCTGTTTTTGTATATATACATCCGGCCCATATCTACTAAATCCAGTCCACTTTTCCAAAGTCCCATATACGAATCTCTTCGTAATTTGCATACTACTCTACAGGATACCCGTTGAACAGCGTATGGGATCATGGTTTTGTCGATAATTGCCGTAGATGATGACTTTTGCAAGAGTGATGCCAAAAACGTCAGTGTCCACGTTGGGACCGAATCTGCTAGAGTGGTTGTCCGAGAAATCAGGGTATTTCTAATTGAACTCTTCAAAGCTCATGAATCGAAGAGGTAGCCCCTGAGTATTCGTAAAGCAAGCATACAATTGTTTTCAGCACGATGATCTCCAATCAAGCAAAACTATGAAGCAACAGGATTAGGGACCAATAATGATGCTGACCGGAGAGACCAGAAAATCAGAATATTGCAGGCAGTATCAAGCTTTATCGGTCCCCAAAGTAGAGCAACCCACCAGCAAAATGATTTTACTTGAAAACCGTTCAATAAAGATAAAAGTTGATATTCTATATGCGTGGCAACCAAGCGAGAGTCTGGATTGCCCATGCTTCTCCTCCACTCGTCAGGTAATTTGTCGCAGTGGTCACACTGCATAATGCAACACTTAACTGGTCACTAATAGGAGCCTCAATTTCGGGACCATACAGTAGAGTTAGTCACAACAGTGTTATTATTAATTGGCTTTTCCGATCCTCCTTGGTAAAAGTGAAGCGGTGGCTGCTGGGTGAGTCAGCAGAGACGCGTGCAAACGCGTGTTTTCTTTCTGGACGCGTTCTAATTCTACCCGATTCGGACGGCGCGTCCACAAGAAAGATCCTCCATAGCACAAACCCCTCGACAACGCAGTGGACAGGACCAGACATCCCAACACTCACTGTAGACGAGGGTGTTCGAGCACGTTCACCTCTTCTTTATCAGATCCTTGGATCACGGACGCTCAGTGTGAATTGATTTCTCTTTTCTTCCCGTTCGTTTCAGTCTTACACAGGCACCATGGATGGGGTTCAGCTCCGGGATGAAGCTGCGAAGGATCGCGAGCGCGCCGCCACAGAATTTCTCGATCCCAGTAAGCTATCAGAAAAATGAGGAAGTTTGGCTATCAAAGCAAAACTGACTTTCCTCTCAGGTGATGCGCGAGCTAGGAGGTCCGTCGATTCGTCCCATCCATTCTCCGAACATGATCATGATCCTGACAACGATACAGTTATCGAGCAGATATAGTGTTGATGTTAAACCGAGGTCTACGACGATTGACGGTTAGTGAATCTATTCAGATTCTTATGCTACTGGTGGAAGCTGATTTTACGGCAGGTCAGCATCGATGAAATCAGAGCACATAACCGAGAGCTTGCAGATGGGTAAGGATGACAAGCTAGACAGAAGCGTGACACAGTCTAATGGTCGACAGACTCCTCACCTCTCCATTTGAATACTCACAAGCTTTCGACAATGCCTTGAAGGAAGTTATTAAGACGCTACCGAATCGACCAGCGAGAGAAACTGCAGACGACGTGGTGGGTACTCTCTACCTTAGACCTCACCTCTATTATGATCTGATCAGTGGATAGAGATACTATTGTGCGTATGTGGGTGCCTTCGGAGAATTTGCATGCAACCCTCGAACCCTGAGTTCCTCACACTTGAATCGAATGATTTCCCTCGAGGGCATTGTCACAAAATGCTCTCTCGTGCGACCGAAGGTTATTCAAAGTGTCCACTACAGTGAGAAGAAAGACCGGTTCTTGGCCAGAAAATATAGAGACCAGACTATGACCGCTAGCGGTGCCACGAGTTTGAATGTCTACCCACAAGAGGACGATGAGAAGAATCCTGTAATTGTGACTTTATTGTGGCGTGGATAACAACTGCTAACGAAATCTCCTCTAGCTCATTACTGAGTACGGATATTCGACATATATGGACCACCAAACCATATCTATCCAGGAAATGCCTGAGCGAGCCCCTGCTGGCCAGCTGCCCAGAGGTGTCGATGTCATTCTCGATGATGACTTGGTTGACCGCGCAAAGCCAGGTGACCGAATCCAGCTAGTGGGAATATACAGGTCTCTTGGAAACCGAAACGCTGGTTCAGGTTCCTCGACATTCCGAACTTTGATAATGGCAAACAATATCATTCAGTTGTCTTCGAAATCTGGCGGCGGAATCGCGCAAGCAACAATAACCGATACGGACATTCGAAACATCAACAGGGCTGCCAAGAAGAAGAATATTTTTGACATGCTCTCTCAGTCGCTAGCGCCTAGTATCTACGGACATGACTATATCAAGAAGGCAATTCTGCTGATGCTGCTTGGTGGTATGGAAAAGAACCTGGACAACGGCACCCATCTGCGTGGAGACATCAACATCCTCATGGTCGGTGATCCCTCGACTGCTAAGTCTCAACTTCTGCGATTTGTCCTGAACACGGCTCCGCTTGCAATCGCCACTACCGGTCGTGGTTCGTCTGGTGTCGGTTTGACCGCTGCTGTCACGTCCGATAAGGAGACCGGTGAGAGAAGATTGGAGGCTGGTGCCATGGTTCTCGGTGATCGAGGAGTGGTCTGTATTGATGAGTTTGACAAGATGAGCGACGTGGACCGTGTTGCTATTCACGAAGTCATGGAACAGCAGACAGTAACGATCGCGAAGGCCGGTATCCACACTACACTTAATGCACGCTGTAGCGTGGTGGCAGCAGCAAACCCGATATACGGTCAATATGATCCCCACAAGGACCCCCACAAGAATATTGCTCTTCCAGATTCTCTCTTGTCCCGTTTCGATTTGCTTTTCGTCGTCACGGATGACATTGAGGACACCAGGGACAGACTGGTCTCGGAACATGTTCTGCGCATGCACCGCTATCGTCAGCCTGGAACGGAGGAGGGCGCCCCTATTCGAGAGCAACCCAACCAGACTTTGAGCGTTGGTTTGGACGACGCCCAGGATGCCAATCGGCCTACGGAGATCTATGAAAAGTTCAATATTATGCTCCATGCAGGCATGATCACTACCAGCCGGGGCAAGGGACGAGAGCCCCAAGTGTTCAGCATCCCCTTTATCAAGAAATATATTCAGTATGCGAAGTCTAGAATCAAGCCAGTGCTGACCAAGGGAGCTGCCGACCACATCGTCACGACCTATTCTGCCCTACGAAACGACGAGTTGTCCGGAAACCAGCGTAAGACGTCCCCGATCACCGCTCGTACGCTTGAAACTCTGATCCGTCTGTCGACTGCTCATGCCAAAGCACGCCTTTCGAGTCGGGTGGAGGAGAAGGACGCCCAGGTTGCCGAGTCAATCCTACGTTTTGCACTGTTCAAGGAAGTGGTAGAGGATGAGCGTCGCAAGAGACGGAAGACGACGACTTTTGATGAGGACAGTGATGAGTCCAGCGAATTTGACTCTGATGACGACGACGATGAGCCGAGTACAAGAAACCGCTCGACTACTACTCCACGACCAAGACCGGCAGGCTCCCGCAACACTCGAGCAGCAGCCCGTGCCGGCCTGGGCGACTCTGTTGATGTTGGCGTAGACAGTATGTCTGAGGACGGTGATCGTGGTCAACGGACACAGTCCAGCCGCACGGGTCGCACCCAGACGCAGACAGAATCCCAGATGTCGGTGGCATCATCGCAGCCAGCATCTCAGCTGGTTCACTCTCAGACGGATGACAACTCGCAATCGCAGACGGGCACAGCGGCGTCGTCCTCTCAGCCGCTCCGACCAGAGCGATTGACGATCTTCCGTCAAGCTCTGGGACCTCTAATGGGAACCAAACTGTTTGTCACTGAAGATACGGCAGATGTCGAGACCCTCATTGGCGCAGTTAACACAGCTATTCGCTCCACATCTTCCCTGGGCGAGAGCCATGTGTTCCAGCGCTCCGAAGCTATCGAGGCCCTGACGGCCATGAACGAGAGGAACGAGTTAATGTAAGTTACCTCTGAGAATACCTTGATTTGGATCCCACTGACCATGGTTTGCGCAGGTACCTTGAGGATGGTGAGACTGTCTACAGAATTTAATAGATATTCGGCTTGTTTCATGATCACTTCCGCTGTATTCGAGATATTTGATATTTGCGATGTGAAAACATCATATTCCCTTTTCCGGAGAAGAAGAACTGCCAGGCGTCTGGCGTTTACCTGGACATGTCCATAAGTTCAAACCAATCAATGAATTTATGCGAGGTGCTTTGAGTACCAGAAGCAATAAGTTAAACAATTACTCTTTCACAGTACATAGGTATACAAGCATCTTGCATCGTACAGTGTCTTTTCCGCCTGTGGTAACGCTGTGGGTACTGGTATTGGGTTACATGGCGAGAAATATAAAGTCTCAAGGACATGCAGAAATATGGCACGGAGAGGCTTCAGATTTCAGATAGCTGAGTGGCTTGTTTGATATATTATTTATAGTCTATAAATAAAAAAAACTCGATCTCTGCTTTTGTTGGTAAACCATCCAGATAACTGCATGGTGGGGACTTCTGCAGGGTTGTGCCATCGCTTCCCAGGGTTCTTCAATGCATATCCAGGTCATGAGGCAACTGCTGTATAGCAGCTTCGCTGTTGTTCTGCCTTTTGCAGGAGGATATAGATGAAGAGCAGTCGTTAAGTTAGTCAAGTCCATTGTTCAATCAAGAGTCGTCAGTTGACACCGAAGAAACAGATGCTGCAGATGGTGAACCCTCCCTCCTCTGTGCCTGGGTGAGAGGTGATAGGCCTCTAGTTCCTGATGAGGTTTTTGAGCTCTTCTTTCGCCGCTGCTGTGCTTGTTCCGTGTCGGTGGTGAAAGATGGAGTTACGCTCCCTCGTCGCGGATGGCCACCGGAAGATCGAGAAGGCGGACGGTCATCTCCGTCCACCGGGGTTGTACTCCGAGATGGAGTGCGGGAGCGAGAATCCGAGCGCGTGCTGCGTCGGGAAGGTTTGAGACTAGAAATGCTAGAACGGCGATGATGATGGTGGTCTCCTGATTTGACATTCACCGCGGCAACTCTCCGTCTTTTCGGGCTCTTCCAGATTGGCAACCACCATAGCCAACGATGTTCCTGTTTGGCGATCTGACGCTCACGTTCGCGCACTTTGCGGCGCAATTGGGCCCGTCGCTGGTTCTCTTTTTCCCAATAATCAGTCCTATACTCGTCCCAGTTCTCGCGGAACTCTGGAGAGAATGATTTTGGGAGAAGGAGAAGCTTGATATAGTCTCCTCCGGGAGCGAGATCTTCCTCCACGAGGCCAGCTTCGTGCTCATTGTCGTAGGAGTGGTGCTGTCGTCGCTTCTCAGACGGATGCTGCTCCACATAGTGATAGCTTCCAGGCGATGGAAAGAAGGACGAGTAAGGGAAAAGGAAGGATAGATACGAAAGCATCTCCTTCCACAACGGGCCCCGAATGATCACGATCTTGGTATTTATTCCACGCAGGCCACGGTTGGCGACGGCGAGCCAGCGTCGCGGCCAGCGTACTCCCCGCTCCCACTGTCCTGTGCCCCATATGAGAATACCCGTCACAATGCCTCCCATCAGGGCGACTTTCTCGCCCATCTCCACCACCCAGTAGACAGATCCACCCACCCCGCGGCCATCTTCACGCGGCCGGAGGAAGAGTGCGTAGAAGAAATAGGCAATCCAGATGCCTAAGAGCAGTAAGAAAAAGGTATTTTGGCGACGACGCTCCCGAAGAGCCAGGTATTGTGCGCGGAGAGAGCTTTCAAGGATGAGTAGGTTGAGGTAGATCTGAGGCGGAGAGGACGGTAATGTCGACAAAGGATCCGATGCCAACGGTTGGGGTAGCGCAGAGCCCTCAGGGTATGATCGAGGAAGCGGCGTAGGAGGTTCTTTAACCGGAGCTTTTATTTCAGGAACTGGTGTGCCCTTGACCAGATGGTCTAAACGGGAGGAGGCCATCGCAGAGTGATAATAAATGTTCTTGACCTGATCCTCGCATTCACCGCAGCAGAGGTTGGGGTTGGATAGCGGTGTAGGGAAGAACTGAGCTGAGTCAACAGTCAGGCCTTTCCGGCCAGCTGCAGTCTCATCGCATGAGGACCTGATGGATATAGCCAAGCCGGAGTGTTGTGCGAGCCGCTGTGAACGTCCTGCTCTGGATGTCGGGAATAACAGGAGCTTCAGATGGTCGGATGAGATCCCGCTCGTAACTCGTCTTAACTCCGCCACTTTGCTTTCTCCGTTCCCTCCCCTTCTTTAGTGAGCTATTGGCTTTAGACTAACTAACATTGAACGCTGATGGACCAGTGACACCAGCGACGCTCCATTTTGCCTGTTTATTGTGCTGCCTGGTGGTCTGTTGACTTCTAGAACTTGCCCGTGGCCAGTGCATTTCTACAAAGGCGTTCCCTCGCTCTTATGGTCTTCAGCTCCAGCTATCCCAGTGCGAGTGGCAGAGGATTTCTGTCACTCCGGAACTTTTGGACAAGGTGTATTCAGTGCGATTGCCATCCATCCAATTCCTGCAGTCTCATAGACCCTGGTACGCGCTAGATGCGACATTATCCGTTCCATCACCTCCCCGCTTCAATCGCCGCTCTCAGCTATACTACTCCGACTCCCCGCTGTCGTCAGCCAGCTCCCAGACCTCCCAGTATCAGTCTGCCATGTCGTCAGAATCTTTGAATGGCCCGGACCAGAGCGTCCGCGGGCATACTCAGCGTTCCGATACACCGCATGCAGCACAAGCAAGCGGGAAACGTGTTTCTAGCCTGTTTCCGCTGGGGTACAAAGAAGGCTTTAGTCAATGGGTAAGGCAATGCCATATAAAAAACATATGTGGATGTCGTAGAAGCTGATTACTCTGTAGTGGGCAAGTATTCCAGCTGCGGTAGCCGAGCATCGGGTCTTGTCCCATCTCCCTTTCCTACAACAACCTCCGACGCAGCGGCAGACCGGAAATACGGCCGATTCCCCGGTTGGCGCAAGACACAGTCTGGAGATACAAGACCGTAGTCAACTGGGCGATGTATCTGCTACTTCGGTTGATGACCCGTACGGTCCACGACGATGGCGATCTACGATGGTTGAATTGAGCGGGAAGAATCGCGCGTTGAACGAGTTCTCGGTTGAGCGGGTTGGAGAACAGGCTGACCAGAATCTGGTGATGTTGCACGGTTATGGTGCTGGCCTGGGTTTCTTCTACAAGAACTTTGAGCCTCTGAGTCGGCCAAAGGGTTGGCACTTGTATGCTCTCGATATGCTCGGGATGGGCCGGAGTACCCGACCCCCGTTCAAGATCAAGGCCAAAGAACGCCAGGATGCCATCACGGAGGCGGAAGATTGGTTCATTGATGCACTGGAGGAGTGGCGCATCAAGAGAGGCATCAAGTCCTTCACGTTACTGGGTCACAGTCTCGGCGGGTACATGGCGGTAGCATACACGCTCAAGTACCCTGGCCGTGTCAACAAACTGATTCTTGCCTCCCCGGTGGGAATACCAGAAGATCCATATGCTGTGAATGCGGAGATGCCCGATTCCACTGAATCTGGATTGGCAAATGAATTTACTCAAGATCAGGAAAGTATCACGGAAGGCCAGACAATCAGGGTCGGCGACGATAATAACTTCTTGAACTCTCGTGCAAGGGCTAGTGCAACTACAACGGACTCTGCAAGTCCTACTCCGCGAAGACCTCTGCCTAAATGGCTGACATACCTTTGGGATCAGAACGTTTCTCCGTTTAGTTTTGTACGATGGTCTGGACCTCTCGGTCCTCGTATCGTGTCCGCGTGGACTTCGCGGCGCTTCTCTCACTTGCCAGCGGAAGAGGCCAAGACGCTGCATGATTATTCATACTCCATCTTCCGTCTCCGTGGCAGCGGTGAATATGCCCTAGCGTATATACTTGCACCAGGAGCATTTGCACGCAGCCCTCTCATTCGACGAATCCACGGCGTGGGTAGACAGATAATTCGGCCGTCGTCGGAGGAAGCCACTTCCTCCGCTTATCATTCGTCTTTTTCTGCCTCTACATCCACACTGGCATCGAAATCTACCTCTCCACTGGAGAATACTCCAGAAAAACGTGAGAACGGTATCCCTGTGATCCTTATGTACGGTGAATACGACTGGATGGACGCTGCGGGTGGATACGCCGCTAAAGCCAAGATAGAAGAAGAGAAACGCCTTGTCCTCAAGGACGCAACGCCTGAGGAAAAACAGGCGGACAACGGCTCTGCGAGAGTCTTCATTATCAAAAAGGCAGGCCATCATCTGTATCTCGATGGACCGGACGAATTCAACCAGATCGTTCTCGAGGAAATGGAGGATGTGAGTCGAAAGGAAAGTAAAAGTGTGCATTAGTTTTCTCTAGTTCACATACAGTTTCGATAGATTCCTTGCTTACTTTCTCCGTACATTGGCTGCTCGTGATTTCTATCGATGTTGTCCCTGATGTTTTAGTCCTTGTGTGGATTTGTTCCTCACTGCCTGTCTTTTCTCCAGTTCAACACTTTCTAATACCTGTCCACGATGTATGATATTCCTAGGACTGCGTTGCGTTGTTATGTTGTACATAAGCGAGTCAATGTTGCATATTTAGAGTAAGAGCGATCTTCAATTCTCTGATAGGGTATATAACGTATCATGACATGACGATATATGGTCACATATATACCAAACAAATTCAACACTGAGCCTATGTCCAAAACTGAACGCCCGCTCAGATCCTAGGAAATAACATAATACAATATACAAACAGTCCTTGTCCTTATTACAATTACCACGAATGAAAATCATCATGAACTTCCGGTCGTCCACCCAACCACGCAGAGGCAGACACAGCAGTCGTCCTTAGATTCGGACTCCCGCCACTACCACTCTGTCTTCTCCTTCCAGAATTGCTCGCATAATGAGAGATCGACAGTCCGACATTCGTATTGGTCCGCTCTTCCGCACTGCGCGGAGTCGTGCTCCCGCCCGTATTGCTTGCTCTGCTGTTCGAGCGCGGTCTGCGCAGAGCAAAGTACCCATCTCCGCTGTGTACTTCAGGGCCTGTGGTGAAGCGACCACGCGTTTTGGACATGTTTGGCTTTGGGAATGACGCCGTGGAAACCAGAGACGCGCGAGACATGGAGGGACTCAGTGCTCCAGGAGAGAGGTTGGGGCTGGAGAGCTCCGGACGAAGTCTTACAGAGGAAGTGCCATGTGATGGACTTCCTGCCTTGGCTGATGGTGGCTTCAGGCCGGTATTGTGGTCGTTCGTCAAAGCGGAAGTGGTTGCGGAGCGTTTATGATGTTTCGCATTGCCGGTATCATCTAAGATATCCACAGTTGATGCATCTAGGGTTGAGCCGCCCATAGACGGTATGCGTGAAGGCAGCTCCAGACGATTATTTATCGACAACCATGCCCTCTCGTCGCCATCATCGTTGATCCCATGAGGCGCTGCTGTTGATGGAAGAGAACGCCAGCCTCCGAGGCCTTCGAAATCGCGATTTTCATCACCAGTGGTGAGGCCTAGGAATCCTCCTGTGGATAATGAGACACTTCTGTGGTATGATTGGCACCTCGTATTCGAGCTTAGTTGGAGATGATAGTCTCTCACAATGTCATCTTCGGAGATGAGAGAGCCGCTCTCTGGCTGGAGCTTGTGACTAGTGCGGCGACTAAGATGGGACTGTAACCGATAATAGAAGTCGTCTGACGGATGCAGCAAGAAATCAGAGGACGAAGAGCTCTTCTTGACACCTTTGGCGCGGGGAAATGTGGGCGTACCAGCTCCCGACGCAGAGAAATTCAATAGGGACGAGCTCGAGGTTGGAAAAGCAAAGAAATTCGTAATAAAGGCGTATAATAATTCCAGATAAACAACAAAGACTCGAAGAGAAAGCGCTAATACGGAAACGCAGATTGTAATACAAGCAGAAATTAACAGAGGAACCGAAATCAAGGCAAGGAAAGGGAACAGTAAGAGGGTGGATAGGCTGATTGAAAACATTAGAGGAAAACGGAAGGATAGTTCAATGAATATCGATTGTGGATATCAACCATAGGAACGAATGGAATGGGTCATGATCACTTTAAACCTCCGCGAAGCCAGCGCACGGCTCTCCTTTGAAGATGTTCATCTCAAACGCCGCTGATGCGAATGCGGAGAAGCCAGACAGGACATGTGATGCCCCGCCACTATCGGCCAACCAGCGCAAAGACCATCGTCCCTGTTAGTATTTACTTCCACTTCATCCTCGGTCATCTTTCAGACTTCCTAAAGAGAAGTATTATCAGTGGCAAACAAGGATAACACGATCATGGTTGATACCGCGGACCAGAGTGAGATTCCCTTCCCTTGGGAATTGGGAATCTTCGATGCCCACTGCCACCCTACCGATACGATGACATCAATCACGTCCATCCCGCACATGAGAGCCAGAACACTGACAGTGATGGCAACGCGCGGAGAGGACCAAGACCTCGTCTTGCAGGTTGCATCTGGACTGGGGGCGAAACAAAAGACAGATGAGACAGATAGTAATGCGAGCCAACGACAGGAAATAGGACGTGTGATCCCATGCTTTGGGTGGCATCCGTGGTTCTCACATCAAATTCTAGATGATGTTTCCTCTTCCTCGGGTGAAACTCAGTACCGGAGAGATGACGACAGTAACGATGCGGCTGCAAAGAAACCAAAAATAGAACATTACAGAAAAGTTTTGAATCCATCTACAGATGACGAATGCTTTTTTCTTTCTCTCCCGGATCCCAAGCCTCTATCTACCTTCATTGCAGAGACCAGGGAACGGCTCAGTGCCCACCCATCTGCACTAGTGGGAGAGATAGGGCTCGATCGTGCATTTCGCCTTCCCAATCCCTGGATGCAGGAGGAGCTGGAAGCTCGAGATGCGGAGCTGACGCCTGGGTCTAGAGAGGGAAGAAAGCTATCACCGTATCGCGTGCAGCCAACTCACCAGCGTGCGATCTTCAAAGCTCAACTTCGTTTGGCAGGTGAATTACGAAGAGCAGTCTCAATTCACAGCGTACAGGCCCACGGTGCAGTGTTTGAGGTCCTCCAGGAGTTGTGGAAGGGCCATGAGCGGAAGGTTCCATCCCGCCGGGAGAGAAGACGACGGGGCAGCGCAGTAGGTGCCCATGAATTCAGTGATACCGAAGAGGAAAAAGCACGAGATCGTGAACCTTCGACTTCCACATCGCAACAATCACCGCCATCTACAACTTCTATTGATCCGCTCCCCTTTCCGCCAAGGATATGTATGCATTCGTATTCTGGTCCTGCGGAGCCAATAAGACAGTTCCTTCGCCCATCCGTTCCCTCGGATGTGTATTTCTCTTTTTCCAGTGTGATAAATTTTACAAATCCGTCTGCGAACAAGGTTGTCGAAGTCATCAAAGCTCTTCCCGACGATAGAATCCTCATTGAGAGTGATCTCCATTGTGCTGGTCAGCAGATGGATGAGCTGCTCGAGCAGGTTGCGCGGACGATCTGTCACCTACGAGGGTGGGATCTGCATGATGGGGTTAAGCGCCTCGCTGAGAACTGGAAACACTTTGTGTTTGGGTGAATCTGAAATAAAGGTCTTTACCAAATACAATAAAAGTTTGAGATTAGACATACATTCATATAGAGATAGAAATGTTCTGAAGAGCTGATGTACATACTAAATATCGTTAGTCCTCATGGAAGAAGTTTGTGTTACAGTCACCATAAGAGATCCGTAGATTACATACCTGATAATATCTTTGTCTATTGTCTCCTCAATTACCCAGAAACTTGGAAGACTCTTCGAATCAATTAATGAATATTAGCGAATCCGGCTTCATCCGTTAGAATGCCCTAGTTAATTTCTGGGCTTTCACAGGACTGAAATTAATTCTGAATCCAAAAAAGACTACCTATAGATCTAGAGATGACGTAACCTGTAAACTTCATGCATGCTATTATTTTTCCATATATATTCCAAGCTAAATATATGCGGACTATCGTTGAGGAAGCGCATTATGCTATCATATCACAGAGCGCTTTCACCTAAACCTCTCCAGTGCATTGTACATCGTTCCTGTACAAGGGAAGAATGTTTCCAGAGACATTTATCTTCTGCTGCAGGAATGCTCTCCTTTTAGTGGTAAATTCGGTGCCAATGATATTCTGAAACAGGAAAGATATAAAAGGTGGCATGCAAGTTCCCTCTTACGGGGGTTAATGGAGGATGATGTTCTGACAGAGGATGATGCATCGGCCGAAGAGAGGAGTTTAATCGAAGAGCTTGACTGACACGCAATATTTAACTCCGGTTGATAAGTTCTGTTTGCTTCTGCGGCTTTGAGTTATTTGCCTCTCCATGGGATCATTTATGATCCCCAGTGTGACTATGTATAACTGGTTTGATGTACGCTTGATTTGAGCGGCCCAAGTTTGTGCTAACTATTACAAATCACTCTCACCGAAGTGTGCCTTGTTGCTAACAATCACAGCTCTTCAAAGTCATCTTCGCTGTTAACATCGTCATACCCAGAATTCAATCCACCATCACCATCTTCCTCTTCCTCTCCAAAATCCTCGTGTCCTGTTTCCAACCCGTCTCCTGGCTGCTCCAAATTCTCCCTATTTTCCGGTATATAGTCCTCAGCGTGGTCCTCCATCGTGATAGAGATATGTTCTTCGTCCTGGGTCTCCACACTCTCATCCAAGTTCGAATCGTCCATCAGCAAGTGTTGAAATAGACGGTCGACATTATCCCCATTATAAGATGAGCCAGTCTCTGAGCCAGTGCAGCATGTACGTTTCAAGATTCCATCATCTCCAATTTCAAGAATGGAATGCTCGCACTGAGTCTTAGATCCGTTCGGGTCAACGATCTCCAAATCGCTAGGGCAGCGGAGCGCCACAAGCAGCGACTCGCAATCCTTAAGGCCATCGTACTCTGATACAGAGCCAGTGCTAGCGACACAAATATTGAGGGCAACGCAATGGCCGTGTGGGACCTCCAGGTTGTTCACGATGTGGAGATGTGGACATTCTATCGCCATTGCGACCTGGATGATTGCCAGTGCCGTCAGATGGAGGAGCAAGGATGGTCTCATTGTCGGTTGTGGTAGATTAAGATGGGGATTGTATTCAGAATGGAATTGTAAACGGAACAGACGGAATGTATGTTAGCGACTGGAAGCAGCTTTCGGTCTCGCGCTGGTATATAGAGGACAACTTCGATAGGAACCAGAGTATCAATTGCAGCGCCTGTATTTAATCGCGTAGATGAATGATGTGCTAACTGGGAGGTATAGTCTTGCAGACTGAGCTGAGTCTTCACCCTAGTGATTCTTCAGCTCCTGAGACTAGCCTTCTGTACCTTTCCCACCTATTTGGGGTGGCTGGCTGAAAGGCGATATACGCAGCGCGATAACGTATTTTCCAGGTTGGCTTCAGTCAGACGTCGGCTTGGACGGAGATTTTGGCCAAGTGCGCTCTCTTGAAACCAATAAACCTTGACTAATACTTGCTGCTCTAGCACTGGCCAGTAATGGTCAAATAAATTGCCTGCCGAGTGATAAAAGGAATAATTTAGTGTGATTTACCTGAACCACACGAGCAGACAATAATGAGATCTGTGAGAATATCACACATCAGCTGAGGCAGTACATCCTTTTTATGTCGTACTCGTACACTTAGCTCTATCATTGGGCACGAAGACTCGGCTACCGAGTCAAGCTTTCTGCCCAGTGTAGCGTCAGCGAGGGGTTTCTTCCTATCATTGTGCATTTCTCCTTCCCAATTCTGGTTATGACAACCTTTGGCGTAGAGTACTCGTGCAGGCTCCATAGATTGGCGTCCCTGCATTTGTCTGCAACGGTCCGAGCCTAGAGAATGGTAACTCAAACTCCCAAGACCTGAAAATAAACATTTAATGATCTATACCACGAGTTATTACATACATGTAACGGAGAGGCCGATGCAGACAATTAGCAAGGCGATAACATAATCAACTACCGAGCGACGAATTTTCCCTCCGCCCAACCACCTCCTTTCTTCAACGCGTTGTTTTATCACTACTATCATTAAAAATACCTTTATCTCAAGAAAATCGGATTCAAATAGCGATTAGAGTTTATAAAAATCAAAAAGTTAAATCAGTACTACATGCTACAGAGATCTATGGTATGTCTGAGCCTACCCTTTGTGCTCGCCTTAAAGGAAGAAAATCACGTTCAGAAACACACACCAATAACTATAAATTAACAGTTCTTAAAGAAGAAATTCTTGCTAAATGCCTATTAGATAGAGATAAATGAGGCTTTTCAATTCGACCGGCTACCATACCTCTTACCACTGCTACTTCACTATATAGTTCGGGGATAGAACTGACCTGGCGGTCAGTTCAATTTGTGCCTTTTTAGTCTAGTGGTAAATCCCCGGCCCCTAGCCTATTACAAAAACCCTAGGTATCAATTAGGTATCTAAATTCATCAAATACCATCCAGCGCTGCATACACAATATAATCGAAGAATTATATACCAACATACAAAACAGGATGATCCAAAGGTCTTAAAACAATAGTTTAAAACTATCCATGTAACTATTTAAAAGCATGGCATACATGAGAATAATATTTGGAACTTTGATGAAACTGGCTTTACAATAGGGCTCTATTTAACCTCTAAGGTTATTACTACAGTGGAATATAGTGAAAGACCTCGGAGAATTATTCAGGGAAATCGTGAATGGATCACAATTATTGAGTGTATGAGCTCTAAGGGGAACTTTATACCACCAATGGTCATCTTAAAGGGATAAAAACAATAAACTATTTGGTATCAAGGACCCAGTCTTCATAAAAATACAGGTTAGATCCTTGTACTAAGTAAGAATGGTTGGACAACAGATAAACTAGGCCTTTATTGGCTAAAGAATCTGTTTGATCCATATTCTAAATACCATTCAACTGGTGCAAAGCGGTTACTTATTCTTGATAGCCATTTTAATCATCAAACTCCAGAGTTCGACGATTTCTGCAAAGAGAATGCAACTATCTGTCTTTATATGCCTCCGCATATATCTCATCTTTTTCAACCATTGGATATTGGTGTTTTTGGGCTGTTCAAATATATGTACGGTAAATTAGTTCAGGGTATGATGATGACTGGAAATAACCACATTGATAAAGAGGATTTCCTCCACCTATATCCTCCTGCACGTGCAAGGGTTTTTACTAAAAGGAATATATATAATGGCTTTGCAGGATCAGGTCTTAAACCACTTAATAAAGACCGGGTTCTTGAGAAGATCACCTTTCAACTTCGTACGCCAACACCACCACCTCTTACTGAAGGCTCAATCTCCTCTGCTTTTCAAACACCTCAGAATCTTCGTCAGCTTGATCAGAAATTCCGCAGTCTACAGAGGAGTCTTCAAAAAAAGGAACACTTTCTAGCAGCCCAGTCTCTCATATTCAATATCTTGAAAAGGCTGCTCAGATGGCAATGAATACAAACCTTCTTCTTCAACAAGAAATTAAGGTTTTATGGGCTGAGAATGAGTGGCAAATAAAAAAGAAGGCAAGGAGACGTGGTATATTAGGAAATTATATTGTTTTACCTGTACAGGAAGGTCTAGATCGCATTCAGCAGTTTGATGCGCAGGCCGAGGACCAGATTGAGGAACAGGCATCTAGGCCTCGACAGCGTGCTCCACCACGCTGTAGTGGCTGTGGGGCTATTGGACATACTATACGTAGTTGTCCTAATAAGTAGCTATATATTTAATTACTAGATAATCTAATTTAATGGCGCTGGTGGTTGAAAAGCTTCAAAAACCTGGTTGTTGCGGCGATAATTCGTCGCTCGGTAGTTGATTACGTTAGTTTGTCGACTTGACTATAACTAGTTAACTTATCAGGAGTTCGTGGCTGGGAACTAGAGCATGCTTAATCCCGGTCACTGCCGGAGACCCCAATCACGAACCGAACATCCATAACTAAATCGCCCCACAGCTGATGTCAAGCAATGAAAGCCGCAGTTCTAGCATCAGCTGTGACAACTCTAGAGCGAAGAGTGTACTGCAGCTACTTGCCCGTTGAGAATTGGCTACAGGCCATCATATCTTTTGTGGCTGGATAGGACGACCAATCCATTACTCAGATGTCTGCTTGTAGCTCTTCCCTCAAGGAAGAACGGTGCCACTGTTGTTAAGATCAGCCAGCCATGTCCTTTTAACCAGGCTGCCATGCACTACTGGTACTAAAGCAGATGCCATCCCTGTTGTGCTCCTTAGCGAATGTATACATTCGACTTCACTAGGCGGATTCTAGCAACGAACATACCCCTCTAGTTCCTCTGAAATGACTCCCACTAGTTGTTAACCCTGGTCGTCTTCCAGCTGGAGCTTGCACACTCCAGCTGCTCAACTCAGCTGACACGGAGGTAAACATTTGCGAGACTCTTCATTCCCAGTGGGGACTGAGGGACTGAGGGACTGAGGATACAGAACGTGTGCTTTATATACTGCAGTGGTCATTACCCACGAATGAATACCGGGGAAATCCTTACATTTGACTCTTTGAATATTGTTCATCAGTTTGACTCTATAGATATTGTTCCTGCCGATACCCCGTGTTTGGTATCTGGCTCTCTCTCTTATGTTGTACCTCAGCCTGGTTCTCTTGTGCGCATTAGCACATTTTACCTTTGCCATTGAATGCCCTCCCAATGGCATAAACGACGGCGTACAGCTTAGACCCGGACAGTGTGCCGCCTCATACGTGTGTGTTGGCGACAATGGGACCGTGCTCGTCTATCACGCCAAGGATAGGCGCAAGGCGCAGTGCAAGTCGACTTATTTTACCCTTCGCTGTGCCAGGGGGCGTAACTCCGTTACTCTTGCGGAGTCCAACACCAAATGTGACTTTGCAATTATCGATTTCGATTCGGCTGGGGTCGTGAGACAGACGTGCTGTCATGACAAATCGGGCCCTGCCGATGATCAAAAGCCGATACAACCTGGAGGAGACCATGGAGAGCAATGCGTTCCAAAAACGAAGCCAGACCCAAGCGACAACTGTGATCCCAAGAAGCCTGATCCTAAGAGAGCAGATCCTAAGAAACCTGACCCCAAGAAACTAGTGTGACGGGCTAGGCCCGATATAGGGCTTCGGATACCCTCAGCCAGCATCAACAGCAACTAGAAGTTTGCAGACCAGTCTACAAACTTCATTCTGCCACCCTTCACCGTCCTGCTTATGTTATTCCGCCCCGAGCTCCCTAGGTAAACTGATATGGAAATATTGTGGAAGCGATTAATTGTCTTCTATTAGGTGGCCGGCACGGGCCAAACTGTCTAGGAGACTAGCTTACTAAATGATGACTAAGCGAGGTCGAACCCCAGGGCAGGCGGTAGGGGAAGCCCGTATGCTCCGACAAATATGC
>QEIL01000290.1:0-24306 GCA_003116535.1 Paecilomyces niveus | reverse complement strand
AGGAGCTCCGAGGTGGCGAGCTCAGAGGTCAGCTTTACCCTTGGGTCACGGGTCAGATCGGATGAATGCCAAGTCCTTTTATCCGATGTTTTAAAGCAACATCAGGTTAGAGCAACGCTAGCTAAGGGTGGCCGAAGCTCTATACCGGGCATAGCCCGTCACAGAAAGAAGCAGACTTAAGTGCTAATACGACCTCTTAAGTTGAAAAAGCTCTCCAATATTTCCGTGCATGTCCCTATCTCCGGCAAGGCTTCCGGGATAAAATTTCTCTACATCTGCGTAGGAATTTGATAGTTTGACCTCTCCTGATGTTGGATCCACATCAGCGAAGGCATAGTTGATATGTGTCAAATAATCCACAGGGATATCGGCGGGTGTGTAGTTCCTTGCATAAATGTCCTAATACTTATTAGTATATTGATATTGATTAGGAATATATCTTGCGCAGACCCAGTTTGCAAAATAACCGACTAATCGATAGCCTTTGTCAGCAGCAAAAATACTAACTGCTAGAGAGATAAAAAACAATAAATAAGCTTCTTTCATAGTTGCTCAATTAACTCAGGTTGATTTTTGGCTTTAGGTAATATTCCATATGCGAGATATTTATATGGCATATAGCCCAATATTGGGCATAGCAATATTTACACGAGCCTATTTAATATGAGCTGGTTTGATGTAAACCAATTTGATGTGAGCCGGTTTGATCTAAATACAGTCATTCTGGAAATCGGCTTGACCGACAAACATATAATGATTATTTTCCTGCCCCACTGCCAAGTCTTTAATAGGGAAAATAGATTGGAGCTAGCCAGCATTTTACTAAGGACAGCTGTAAGTCCCCTTTGACACGAATAATGAAATACATTAAACTTATTTATCTCCGTTGTACTAGTTATGCTGCCACAAAATTTAAATAGGACAAGTAGAATAATTTATATTCTCAAGGCGGCAAATTAATAGAAGTAAACACGTTTTTCATCCTGCTTGATTAGCAGCGGGTAGGCAACAAGGGCCAAATGAAAACGTATTTGCTCACTACAGGAAGAATTATTCAATTTTGACCGATCAGTAATAAGTAATGGCCTAAGAAGTAATTTTAATTATTATGTAATACCAGGTGTGCCATGTATAGTATGTCTGCTAATGCATTTAAATATAGTGTATAGTGTTGGTATTGAGTCGAGTTGAGTTGAGATTCTGGGCTCAGCTCAATGAGTTGAGCCGAACATTTAGGCTCAGCTCAACAACCTTATGTCTACCTATAGTAGGCATTGAGTTGAGTCAAGAAGTTAGGCTCAACTCGGGGGTCTTGGCGAGCCGAGTCGAGCCGAGTCGAGCTATAACTCAACTCAATGCCAACACTAATAGTGTACCATGGACTGCCGCGCAACTTGCGGACCGCCAAAATCTGAGCTTGCCTTTTGACTTGCTTCTTTTAGTGAGTAGTTAATATTTGAGGGCTTCTATATTTCACCATTGAAAGGAACTACTGGGTCTAGTAACTTATGATCTATTCACCGGCCCTTTGTCTACAAATCTAGCAGGCCTTTGATTCTCGGCTTAGTCCCCTGAAATCATGTGACTTCCCCAGGATTGTTTTTATACTTTTGGGCATATAATAATGTTAAGGACGACCCCTGGTTGTGTGGATTGTCACTGCCATGCTCGCGGCAACAGGACTCCACAAGCCTTATTATCATAATGGTTTTTCGAGGTTACCATAGTTGCCCGGTGTAGGCGAATAGTGTTTAAGCCTTCCACATGTCATCTATGAGAGAGTACTACGTGGGTCTCGTCTTCTAGGGACCTATATGGATCTGTAAACACGGTCGTAAAAATTCCTCGCCATAATTACCAGGTTCCTGTTGTTCAACTTTGATTCCCATGTGAAGATTTTCTTGCCCATGTGGCAGTTAATGAATAGTAGGATCGACTTTAATATATAGCACCACCTTTAGACTGCTAAGTCAAAGAGAAGTTTAAACGGCATGGTCAGATAGACGTCCCAGTAATCAAGAGAAAAGGCGAGTTTCTTCCGATCGACAAATAACACTTGAGACTAATATATAACTACAAATTGTGCGTATATTGAGTAATTGAATGCGTAGCCCGCTTAATTATGACACAGAGGTACTAAAATTTATGAACGACGAAAAAGTCTTGCTATCTTTTTTGAGAGCCTTCATTTAACCCCACAATGTTGCCAATAAACAAATTGAAGCATGGGAATAAGTACGCCCGAATAGATACATCAATATGCTGAGTGAAGTAAAAAAAAGGGGGGAGGACGAATTTCTGGAAAAACTATGGCAGGAACAGGAGCTTATAATCTGTATGTTTTCCGAAGGACACCACGGATATATTGATAATATAAAGGGTCAGCCCTCCTGAAGCGAATTGTTCATAATCCTCTCTTCTCATTAGAAAAAGAGGTATTGTAACTCTTGGACTCAAATGTCTCCATTTCTCGGCGTCATATTTTTTGTAGGGGTTGTTGCGGTATCATATAGGCCCAGAGCCAGAGGAGTTAACGTGGAGAATACAGAATTAATGCAAATTATCTGCGATACGGTTGTGAGCAACTCGCAGTACCATGCTGTCGAGCTTCGGTTCGTACAAGATAACAAACAAAATATAGTGTACAATATATAATCGGAGGATTACATACCAACGTGCAAAGAAGGAGGATCCCAAGCTTTTAAACCATGGTTTACGACAGTCCGCGAAGCTATTCAGGAACATGGCATACATGAGGATGATATTTGGAATTTTGACGAAACTGGCTTTTCAATGGGACTCTATTCGACATCTAAGGTCATTACTGCAGTGGACCGCAGTGAAAGACCTCGAAGGGTCATCCAAGGAAATCGCGAATGGGTTACTATTATTGAGTGCATCAATTCAAAAGGGATCCATATACCTCCAGCAGTTATCTTAAAAGGGAAAGAACACCAGGCTGCATGGTATCAAGAGCCTAATCTTTATCCAGATTGGAAGCTTACCAATAGCCCTAATGGTTGGACAACAGATAAGATAGGTGTTGCATGGTTACAGCCCCTATTTAACCCTTTTTCCAAGCTATATTCAACTGGTGCAAAGTGGTTGCTCATTCTTGATGGCCATTCAAGTCATCAAAACACTAAATTTGATGATTTCTGCAAAAAGAATGCAATTATCTGCCTTTGCATGCCTCCACATTCATCTCATCTCCTTCAACCTCTGGATGTTGGTATTTTTGGACCACTTAAACGCGTATACGGCAAATTAGTTGAGGGTATGATGGCGGCTGGAAACAACCATATTGATAAAGAGGATTTCCTACATCTATATCCTGTTGCACGCGAAGCAGTCTTTACTCAGAAAAATATTTGTAATGGCTTCGCAGGAGCTGGTCTTAAGCCGCTTATCAAGACCGGGTGCTTGAAAAAATCACCTTTTAACTCCGTACGCCAACACCACCTCTTGTTGAAGTTGAAGGATCAATTTCCTCTGCCTTTCAAACACCTCAGAATCCTTGCCAGCTTGATCACAAGGTCCGCAGTATGCAAAGAAGCCTACAAAAAAAGGAAGCTTTCTAGCAGTCCAATCTGTCATATTCAATATCTTGAAAAGGCTGCGCAGATGGTAATAAATATGAACCTTCTTCCTCTACAAGAAAATAAGGTTCTGCGCGCTGAAAATAAGTAGCAAAAAAAGAAGAAAGCAAGGCAACGTGTTGCTCTAGGGACCGATCTCTTTATATCTGTATAGGAATGTCGTGATCGTCTTCAGCAACTTGAAGAGCAGGTTGAAGTGCAAGTTGAAGAGCCTGTATCTAGGCCTCGCCAGCGAGCTCCAGCACGCTGCAGTGGCTGCAGGACTGTAGGACATATAATAAGAAGTTGTCCTAGCAAATAGCTATTCATTTTATCTTTTATATAGTCTAACTTAATGGTGTTGGTGGTTGAAAAGCTTCAATTTTCTCGTGGTCGCGGAGGAAGTGGTTAGTTCGGTCGTATTCGTCATTCGGCCGTGGATTAATGTTACGTTAGATAGATGGATTATGTAATACTAGGACCTGTGAATTCCCATTCCTGGTTAGTTTTATTTTTTTCGGTATGGTCGCCCGATACGCCGTCTTGTAAACTCCGCCCTCACCGTGACCTCGAGTATATAAGAGCCGTCCCTCGCTGTTCTAACCCTCCTCTCTCCCAACTTCTTCTTTCTCCCCAAATCCACTCCAATATTCTGCACCCTTCCGGTCGCTGCCGTCGTTTCACTTGCCCGTATGGCTGCCACGAACCCCCCTTTTTCTCCTTTATCATCGGAAATTGCGGCTGCGCCTCCCCCCCTCTCGTCGTCTCCACTTCGCAGTTTCCTTTCCTGCCAACAGCGTTGACTGGTTGCTGAGCTGGCTAAGCTGATTTTGTCCCCTTTCTTTGCTTCCACTGAATTCATTCAGATAGCAGGACAAAAAAAGGTGGATTCCCTGTCTTCCCAAACTGTAGCAAAACCCGTTAGCTTGAGAGCTAAAGTTCTACGGACAGTCTTTTACAGCATTTACTTTTTCGACTTTCCTATCCAAAGGAGCAAGACGCAGATACTGCAAATTCCGACAAGCTCCAAGGCTGATTACGCCTTTACTGCTACCCCCACTCCTCTCCTCTCTCGGCGGTCACCGGTCCTGCGTCATATTTGCGCTAATCATGTCCATACCGTGTGCCGTGTATGCGCTCGGATTGCCCAGATGACGACGAGATTGTGCCTCGGAGAAACAGACCTAATGGCATAAATGCCTCACCAACGATTCTGTTGGTAATCCTCGCGACTGATTGGAGTTCCGTCCTCGACTTTCCGGTCTGCTGCGCCCTGTGACACAAGATTGTGGAAGAACATCATTAAAAGCACTATCATTCGCGGATGCGCGGTTTCTTATCGAACGTCGCTGAACTCTTATGACCAGTGCGCCGAATCTGCACTCGCTTTCAGCAATTGCCATTTGCGGGTAATGTTCGGTCAATCCTTTGAGTTGGCTGAGTTCAAGCCAAGAGGATGCAACAATAATCTCAAGGCGCTGAAGGGCGTGGTTGGACCGCAGGATCTGCAACGTCATGGCCAGTCCGATTGACCTACAGGAAGATGGCATTATCGAAGCTACAATGTTCTGTTGTCGAAGCCCGAAAGATTGTCCCAGCACTTCGGTGGCTGCCTATCTAGCGGGTTATAAATACCCTGATCCGTCTCGAGTTAAACAGCTACGCAAACAGCACAGTTTATCTCTTAAATATCATATTCTCTGTGTTCAATTCGCTTCCTGCCCCGCATGTCATTTCGGTATGAATCGTCAGATTTCTTACAACGGACCTCTGGCGATATCTTCGTTTCCTGCCTGAAGGTCACAATTTGGTATTGTCCCTTTCCCTCGCTCTTCCCTGCCCTGCAATTTCCCTTCTTCACTTCCATCTAGCCCCATGGACCATCCCCTGCCCCCAAAACCTCCCACTTCCAAGTATTTTTTCCATGAATACACTCCACCTGACCATGATCTTGGAATCCCGCTCGGCAACCTCACAGCAGGACGCACTGAATATGGTGGACGACAAACTGCGATGAGAATTTTATGCTCTGAAATGGTCATAATAGTTGGTATCCTTCCCGAGGTCGAGACGGGGACGAGGCTCTATGACTCATAAGTCATTGCTATTCTGGGAAGCAAGTAGAATGAACTAGATTCGGATCCTCTGAGGCATCCTGAGATCTTCTCGACGGCGCCCGGGACCAGAACGAGCCCAAGAAATAATGATCTGATTCCCAGCATCACGGTTATTAGTTCAAGGCTTATTGCATTGCAAAAATAGCCCGCAGATAGCAAGGTATAAAGGAGATTACTTATCTTAAATTTCGGAAAGGTCTCTACAGAGAGCTATTTAAGCAAGGATCAGAGGAATCACTTTAAAAAAAGCGGAGATATAGCTCATTTCAACCATTAGATGAAAGCGATCATCAGGTTGAAAGGATTTACCCTCGCAAATGGTACCATTTCTGTGTTGTACGGGTTCAAAGAGCAAAGGCTCGAGGTCATACTATTCCAAAGCAATTCCACACAGTATATTGCTGTAAGACCTGCAGGGTTCCCTTATGCAGGCCTGATATAAGGTCATGTTGGGCCGATTTTCAGACACCACGACCTCCTTTGGGTGGGAAAGATATAAATTGCTCATAGATAGCTCAAATATTCATATTTCATGACAATTTTACAGCACGTGGTTTTAGATGAGGTGGGCGTGTCATTTGCGGCAGAAAAAGGACGCTAATGACGACAAGCGCTGCCAGCCAAAGGGATAACTAGACAAGCCCCTGACTAATGGAATATCATTATTTACCGAGCATCCTAGCCATATTCATATCACTTATTGAACCCATTGAATAACCCAGCTCCTGTAAAAGACAGCAGTCGGTATCCACCACTTCAACTCGTCGGAGTGACTTTACCAACAATGAACGTAATTATTGAGAAGTCAATCACAGAGAACAACAAGCTGTCACGGAAGCAGACCTTCAAGTGGGTTATCCTCCCCTGTATAGGGCGTGACCTTGGACGAAAATAGATGATTCTCGTCACATTGAATTGTTGCCTTGGAAGGTGTATCCTTGTCTCCGGACTGAAAGTGAAAGGTTATGGTTATTTCCTTCCCTTCCAAATTTGCTTTGTAAACGACGTCCCCGATGACATTCTCAGGTTCTTTGTGATCTGCACTCAAGTTAAATACGACCACTACGAAATCATGAGCTAGTAGGTTACCTTTCTTTGTTCGTGCCACTATATAAGGACAAGTATATCCAGGCGCAATTGTGAGGGGTAGCTGAGGCGTGATTTCGGCATTTTTTTGAAGCTTTGCTTCGCCCTTAGTCAATTCTTTCGAAAGCTGGTTATCGATTCTAAAAATCACGCCGAAAGAAGAAGCCATTCTTATATTGAATAATTATAAAGGATGAATATAAAGGATAAGATTGATGAAGAAATTAAAAAGGAACTTAGTTCTCTTTAACAGTAGTGGAGATAGAGGACGAAGAGGGTATTTGTACCTCGAGTAGCTCGTAGGTCACGCCGAATTGGGTGTACCAGGACTATCAATGTGATTCTCTTGGCTATCGTACTTCAATGTTTAAGATGTAATAGTGATGTAATGTAAAAAGTTGTGGCATCATCTTTGACTTTTCTAACGCTTAGCGTATTCCACGGCTGAGCCAAAGATGACAGAATTGCTATATCACACCATACCATCCCTCGATTAGCCCAGTCTCTAGTGTCCAATCTTGTGCTAAGAATTGGCAGACCTATCAGGTTCCATGGGATGCAGAGCTTTTGATTAGATCGTCAGCTCAATAATCACAGGCGCGGAAGCCCTGGTAGAATCTAGACAGACTCCTTTTCTATACAGTTAACACACTTTCATCATAGAATACCTATAGCGTAATATTGATAAATTACCTTCCTAAACCGGTAGAGAGCCTGCTATTGCCGGGGTCTGCCAGGCCTTGGGTTGTTAACAACAAATACATCATTCCCACCTGCCAGTCTACTATGTTTTGTTGTGGTTTTTGCATATGACGTCATTTAGTCATAAGCTTGCAATCAAAAAATCCAAAGTCCGAAATCAAAATTCATTACTCAATGAAAGGCAGCATAGCATAACTACAAGGCGCAGCTGTACTGAATGAAGTCAATGTAACCACATCATTTTATCGGATATCTCGGAAGTCTCTATGGCCTATTCTACTTGGTAAGTTTTTGTTATTATGTGTAGGAAATCCCTAACCTGAAATGGGATTGCTATATTGATATTATCATCAAATATTATATTGCTGCTTTGTCTATGCGAAGGTTTCTGCAGCGCAGCATAACCACGGCCATACTAATAATGGAGTGCACCCGAACTCTATGTCGTAATATAACCTAATTACAATATATAATTGATTATCATAGTAACTTTGAGAGTTTACAATGGCAAATCATTAAGTCACTATGATTTATTTGAGGTTAACACAAGATGAGTAGCCAACAACCGCAAGATGTAGCTGCAACCCCTCAGCCGAACACATCCTGGATATGACATAGGCGATACTGTGATACTTTCCTAGAAAACTCCCGATATCTTTCCGATTGGGAGTGGATAGGATAGACGATTATCTGGATCGTGTAACGTTATTGCCGACTGCAAAGGGTATAGTCGATATGAAATATTACAAATACGTCCCTTTACGGTGTGCTCATAATAATTTGCACAAATTATAAATTCCAGGGTTATTCGCCTAAGAAACTCATTATATTAATGAGTCTCCTATAAAGTGTTACAGTCTATATTATATTTATACGTAATATCTCTTGCCAACAATGTCGTCCTCCTACGCTGCCATTATCAAAATTGAAAACCTGCTCGACGATGATCTAATTTATGAAAAACAGAAAGATAAGTTTAATAATGGTTGTCACACAGCGCCGGGCGCAATACCTGAGAGAATCGAGGCTGGTACTATTGGAGCCGAGATAATTGTGCGGCCCCCCAAAGGTACTATTTCCAATGCCACTCTTTATGTTCTACTACTAAGTATGGATATAGAAAAGCCTGATAGTCTTGTCTCCGGCTTACTGGGATACACGACCAGAGTTGACGGCACCAATGGCCTAAAGACTGAGATTGGATTTGACTTCTCCTGTGGGCCGAAAGTCGGGCCAGCCTGGACGAATGCTGCAGCAGCTATTACCTCCAAAACCCCTGAGCGGTTCTGTAGCCGAATAAGCCCATATTCCTCTTCAGATGTTCCACTTGAAGGTCTGACTCGAATTTTATCCGCTTCCCGTTCCCAGCTCTAATTGCTAATTATTATGGCCAGTTACATACACCATCTACCCAGTGAACGGTACAGGGCATAGTCGGCCTAGAAGAGACTTATCCAGTAGTACCGCAGAAATTGTGAACGACACACGTACAGCCGTGTACTGCAGCATGGCTCCTCGAGTTTCCGGTCAGGAGTCAAGTGTCCTTGCTGTAGCAGGCTTGGGAGCAGCTATATTTGGTTTATTGCTATTCGGACTTCCAGCAACAGCGGCAGGGTTAGTGGCAGCGGATATTATCTCCTGGAACGCTGCACTGTTGGGTATTTCGCTGAGTATTCTGGGAGTTGTGCCAATGCTAGGTTCGGAAGAACCAGCTCAGAGAGTCTTATTCCCGGAGGATACAATGAAGCACACTAGCACTAGTGGCATTTTCCGGAGCAGCCACGACATTCTTCTGTTGACGCTTGCCACAGACGGGATCAATCTTATCTTTCGGCACTGTTCCCTGACTAATTACATTGGGAAGAAGCTTATTATAAGTACGGCTCTATTTCAGGAGATATTTAGACTCAAACTCGGTGGTGCAGAAACAGATTGTTACCAGTTTCAATGTTACCGCTTATTAACGATCCCATGTCTTCAGCCACTGAACCTTGAGCCAATGCCGCCAAGCCAAGACAAGATACCGGATAACTATGCTATGTCTCTTAAAAAATCGGCGAGTGATGGCACTGAAAAAGTTGATAACTATTGGCCTCACGAAAAAAACGGTGAAGGTTCTCCCAAGCTTGAACTCAAGCCCGATAGAACATATACCTTTGGTATTACAGCCTTCAACGAGAGAAATCACTCCGCCCTTCCAGGTGTATATCAACTTTATCCTCAATCGAATGGTGCTGTGGTAGTACAATTCAAGAATATGAAGCTTACGGTCAAAAATGGTCAGGTGCCACCCGTCCATAAAAGTTACGACGGAAGTCTCTCGGGGGATCAAATACCGAGGGAAGTATTTCAATTCGCAAAGGAAGATGTTTTTGCCTTTGAATGGAGTGCTTGGAGAGTCGCGGTATTGAAGGGATGGAAGTTCGATCAGGTTAAATCTATATCTTACCATCCACCCAGTAGCCATCGAGACGTGGACGCTAGTTCGTGTTACTTTATTGTCCCACATGGCAGAGTGATTATACAGCAGAATTTAGTCAAGAAAATTAGATAGCTTTACAATGTTCGATCGAGGTTTATTCCTGATATGACAGGTGACACCTGACACTGTCACGACCCTATGTGACGGGCTAGGCCCGATATAGGGCTTCGGATACCCTCAGCCAACCTATAGAGCTCCTCATCTCAGCACCTAGGTGTTGAGATATCGTATTCTGCCATCTTTCACCGCCCTACTCATTTCGAGCCAGGGCTCGAAATGACCACGGACCCACGTTATTCCGCCCCGAGCTCCCTAGGTAAACAGACCCCTAGGAGCTACACCACCTCTTTCCCTTCCTTTCTTCAAGATTTAATGTAGTCGAAGAGTGGCCTAGCTAGTTGAATAAACTACCTCGAGACCGTTACATTACATTAAATCTTCCCTACAACCAAGACTCCCCCTCCAGAGGTTATTGGAGAAGGGAGCGGACTGTGTCGGGTAGTTCGAGCCCTGACCGCCAGTCCTATAGGCACCGTGGCCTGGGGGTAATTGAAGTCCCTCATCACGAGAATAGAAGATCCTTGAAGAATGCTTGAATTCTCATCTATCCTAGGAGCTAGCTAAACTGATATCCCCGGTGCGTGATGCTCTAGGCCTAATCGGGGAAGGTGTGGCAGAACTCCTACTGGCAGTCCGCCAAGAAAAGACTTACAATAGGCACAGCGGGTAGTTTTGAGTCCCGACTACTAAGACCTTGCGAAATAGGCAGCGAAGTTTGCTCGAGGCAAGAAGACAGTTAGAGTCCCGCCTATAAGACCTCGTGAAAAGAATCCTAATTACCTGAGGCTCAGTGGGTAGTTAGAGTCCTATTCGCTAAGTCCTCACGAGAGGAATTAGGAAAAATTAGGATGGCTCCTCAAGGAGAGGACGTTATCCCTCTAAGCAGCGTTGCTTCGCACCAATCATGCCGGTATCATGCGCTTAGTCAGCCTTCTGGCAGAGACTCGATTTACAACCACGCCTAATAACGTAATCAACCACCGAACCGCCCACACCACCGAACCGCCCATTTCTCCGCACCCCCCCATGGATTTTGAAGCTTTTCAACCACCAACACCATTAAATTAGACTATTTAAAAGATGAAATGTATAGTTATTTACTAGGGCAATTTCGTATTGTATGTCCAACAGTCCCACAGCCACTACAGCGTTGTGGAGCTCGCTTGCGAGGCCTAGGTGCCTGCTTTTCAACCTACTCCTCAACCTGTGTCTTAAGCTATTGAATGCGATGACGACCTTCCTATACAGATATGAATAGATCAGTCCCTAGAGCAACACATTTCCTTGTTTTTTTCTTTTTTTGCTGTTTATTTTCAGCGTGCAAAACCTTATTTTCTTGTAGAAGAAGAAGGTTCATATTCATTGCCATCTACGTGGCCTTTTCAAGATATTGAATATAAGATATTGGGTTGCTAAAAAGCATTCTTTTTTGAAGACTTCTTTATAAATTACGAACCTTATAATCAAACTGACGAGGATTCTGAGGTGTTTGAAAAGCAGAGGAAATTGATCCTTCAACTTCAACAGGAGGTGGTGTTGGCATATGGAGTTGAAAGGTGATTTTTTCAAGTACCCGGTCTTGATTAAGTGGCTTAAGACTAGTTCCTATAAAACCATTACAAATATTCTTTTGAGTAAAGACTACTTCGTGTGCAGGAGGATATAGATATAGGAAATCCTCTTTATTAATATGGTTGTTTCCAGCCACCATCATACCCTTAGTCAATTTCCCATACATATATTTTAATAGCCCCAAAATACCAATATTAAATGGTTTAAGTAGGTGAGATGTATATGGCGGTATACAAAGACATATAATTACTTTCTCCTTGCAGAAGTTATCAAAGTCTGGATTTAAATGGTTTAAATGGCCATCAAGAATAAGTAACCGCTTGGCTCCAGTTGAATATAATTTAGAAAATGGGTCAAATATATATTCTAACCATTTAAGGCTGATCTTATCTGATGTCCAGCTATTAGGACTATTGGTAAGCCTCCAATTTGGATAAAGATTAGGCTCTTGATACCAGGCAGCCTTATGTTCTTTCCCTTTTAAGATAACTACTAGAGGTATGGGAGTCCCTTTAGAGCTCATATATTTAATAATTATAACCCATTTACGATTCCCCTATATAACTCTTCAAGATTTTTTAGTATAATTTATTGAAGTAATAACCTTAGATATTAAACAGAGTCCCATTGCAAAGCCAGTTTCATCAAAGTTCCAGATATTATCCTTATGGATACTATATTCTTGAATAGTTGTATATATGGTCTTAAATTATTATTTTAAGACCTTTGGATCCTCCTGCTTTGCGTGTTGGTATGTAATCTTCTGATTATATCGTGTGTGTAAGGCTAAATGGTATTTGACGAACTTAAATACCTAATTGATACCAAAGGTTGTAATAGGATTCCCTATATGCTCACGAAGTAAAATTTGTGTTATTCCTTATAGGAACTTTGGCCGAATTGAAAAGCCTTATTTATCTATATATAGCAGGTGCTTCGCAAGGACTTCCTCTTTAAGAATTGTTAATCTATGATTATTGGTGTGTGTTTCCGTATATGGTTTGATATTGTAAAGCCGATTATAAAGGGTTTCTTTAGGCACTCCAAAGACCTCAGCAGCTGCTGTTATTGATTGAAATTATTTCTTTTTATAGGATAATATAGCTATTTGTATTCGATTTTCTTGAGATAACGGTATTTTTTAATAGTAATGGTAAGAAAAAGATATATTGAATAATATTGAGATGGTAGATCTGACGGTTGCGGAGAAATGGGCGGTTTGGTAGTGTGGGCGGTTCGGTGGTTGATTACGTTAAATAGCAGCATAAGAAATTAATCCCTATACTAACCAAAGCATTATTAAGTATCCTGGAATCAGGATCGCTAAGGAGGAGAAAATTTATTCTGAAATTTTATAGTATTTCGGAAATTTTTATATAGTGTTTAATATATTATTTATTATATATATTTAATAAAAAAGTATAATAAAATAATATTATAAATAAATTTTCAACAAATAATAATTAAATAATTAAATTAAAAATAAGGCTTACCTTATATATATACTTAATAATATTATTTTTATTAATTTATAATAAATAATAATAGTTAATATTTAATAAATAAATTAAATAAAGAGTATGACGGGCTATGCCCGGTATAGAGCTTCGGCCACCCTTAGCCTATCTACTCGATATTCTGCCACTCTTTACCGCCTACAAGAAGACTTGGCATTATCAATTATCTGATCTCTAATATAAAGGGATTAGCAATGTCAAGCTTAGGGATCTAGGTCCTAGATCCCTGCACCTAAGACCCACATCAATGAGCTCACTATGACTAGTCGATAAGGAGTTCTAGGAAGGAAAGGGGGACCCTATATAGGATTTGAAGCCGCTGTAGTTAGCTATTTCCTTCCTTTCTTCTGTATATTTAGTATACTCGTTGAGTTATCCTAGCTCGTTAAATAAACTACCTCTTAGACTATTACAAAGAGAATAATTACAAAAAACTAAATATAACTATAAGGCGGAAATAAATATCCTTATATATTTAATTCTTCCTTAGTATATAAGGTGTATAGGATATATTTTTTTTTACCCTTTATTTTTTTTTATTTTTATAATAGTTAAGGTATATAGAGTATATTGTTGTTTACTTTTTTTATTTTTTTTATTTATTTAATATTATATAATTTTTTATTTACTTTACTTTAGTATTATATTATAAAGTTTTATTTTATTAAGGTATTATAATTATACTTCTTTATAGTTAATTTATAATATTATTTTTTTTTAAGGTTTTTATTTTTAAAGATATATAAATAAAGTATTTACTTATTTTATTTATTAAATTTTAATTTTTTTATAAGTAATTCGAAATATATTTTTAATATACTTTTTTATAAGTATAATAAATATATTAAAAATAATTATTTAGTTTTTTAAATTTAGTTTTTAAGAAGTTTATTTATTATTTTATATTTTTATTATTTTTTTTATAATTTATTATATATTATAAGTATATTATTAAAGAGTTTAAAATATTTAAATTATACTTACTTAAGTTAAAAATATAAAAAGAAATTTTATAATAATAAAGAATAAAATAAGCTTATTAAAACTTATTTAAAAGTTTAATTTTAGCTTACTAAAGCTTTCACTAAGTAAAATAATACTTTAGTTAAGTTAACTTATGTATTTATAAAAATTTATTACCTTTTAAATATTAATAATTTTTAAAGAATTATAATTGTAACGGTCCAAGAGGTAGTTTATTCAACTAGCTAGGACAACTCAACGAGTATTCTAAACATAAGGAGAGAAAGGAAACAGCAATAACAGTATGCTAGAGACGCTTAGTATAGGGAATTTCCCCCCCCCCCCTTTACCCAAATAAGATCCGCATAGGATCCTAGGTCTTAGGGTTCAGGAGCTCCAAGGTGGCGAGCTCAAAGGTTAGGTTTACCCTTGGGTCACGGGTCAGATCGGATGAATGCCAAGAGCAACACTAACTAAGGGTGGCCGAAGCTCTATACCGGGCATAGCCCGTCACATTACCCCCCTTCTCTAGGAGGACTAGGTGACTCCCTCCCCTTCCACAGGTGATATAGGACCATGGGCTAACTCATATTAATCTAGCGCAACTGTGTCCCGCAGGTTATCAAGCAGTTCCCATGTCGGACGAGCATATCCCTTCTATTTCACTAGAGCTTTTAAACCCCCCTGGTGTAGGTGTTTCACCTTTAATATTTCCTCTACCTTATATTCCTTAACCCTATCAACTATTAGGGCTACTGGCTAAACATTATCTTGAACCTGCGACGGTAAGGGGTCTTCAGGAGCTCATCGGAGAAGTGTAACGTGAAAAACAGGGTGAATACCAGGTGGGACGTCCAGACGGCAGGCATGGGATCCAATTAGCTCCAAAACCATATATTTAGTATTATTCCAGTCAAGCTTTCGAGATAGCTGGTTTGTTTGTATATTCTTGAGTTTTAACTATACCTTATCCCCTACCCTGAATTGTTTTGCCATTTGCCGGTGGCAATTAGTATTCCCCTCCTGGAGCTCCTAAGCTGCTGCCATAGCAGCTTAAGCTATCTTAGTAGCTTCCTTCAACCTAAAAACCAGGGCTTTTCCCTGAGTAATAGGAGAAGAACTAGTATTATACCGCAAGGGTTCAGATAAATCAACTAGATTAATTAGATCTATATAATATCCATATATGGCAAAGAAGGGACTCATTCCAGTAGAGGCAGTATCTCGGTTATTGATTGCTAGCATTGCCATAGGTAATAGCTCCACCCAATCTTCCTGTTAGTATACTGTATAGGCCCTTAAATATATCTCCATGGTTTGATTTATTCACTCGGTAGTTCCATTAGTTTTAGGATAATATATAGTTGAAAGCCTTTGGGTAATTCGGAGTAATTAACATATCCTTTTCTACATAAGGCTGACAAATTAAGGTCCCTAGTTAGATACTATAGCTTTAAGGGGGCCATGATATCAAATAAAACACTGAATAAGCTTGGCCGCAATATCTCCAGTGGTAATAGTGCTTATAGGTTCAAAAATCATTAATTTAAATAGCCGGTCAGTGATAACCATAATATTAATTATTCCTTCAGGTCCTGAAGGGGGTAGTTCAGTCACAAAATCCACTAATATCTCAGACTAGGGGCGTTTAGGGATAGGCAGGGGTTTAAGCAATCCTCGCCACTTCTCTCGCCAAATAATTAATCTACTATAAATATTATAGTTCCGAAGGAACTACCTGACATCTTGACTAAGCCTTGGCTAGGTAAATTGCCTAGCAATTAGGTTCCGAGTTATATCTCGTCCAGGATACCCAAATAAATAGGAGTTATAAGTTTTCTGGATAATTTAGGTCCACAGGGGTTTAAAATAAGGGATCCATATTCGATCCCTCCAACATAAGCGTCTCCCATTATCAATTGAATATTCGGATAGGGATATAGGTAATCCCCAGTGCGGTGGAAGCTGCCGGTCCCTATTCAAAACTGCCTGCCGAATTAACCAATATTACCGGTTTGTATTCAGGGCATTATTCCATAACTGGTAAAGGATTTCATCTGCAAAAGGATTTTTAGGGGGGTTAAATTTATCCCCTAGGGGGTTATCGGCTTGATCCTGATCTCCCCCTGCAACAAATTTAGTTCTAATGCTTACTAGCTTAGCTGAATCAGAGTTTTCTGAATCCCCTATGGGATTCAATGTTGTTATATGCTTCCCAATAGATTTCAGCAGTTGGAAATGCCTCCCTGCTAGATAGGAATCCTCTAGGTCCCTAGGCATATCTTGCTCCCGCCGAGATAGAGCATTAGGGACTGTAGCTTCCTTGCCAGCTCGAAACTTTAAGTTGAAGCTATACTTTGCTAGAATCTCTGCCCAGCGGACCTGCCGTTCACTAAGCTTCTGCTTTTTCATAAAGAATTCAAGGTTTTTATAATTAGTCAAAATATCAAAGCTAGAGACACTGCGAAATTCACTATCCCATTACTCTAGGCAGCGTATAATAGCAAGGAGTTCCTTGTTATGAATAAGGTAGTTGTATTCTGCAGGAGTATTCTTCTTTGAAAAGAATGCAATTAGTTTTAGTACCCCTTTATTATCGTATTGAGATAAAGCTCCTCCAATAGTATATCCTGAAGAATTTGTCTCTAGGATAGTTCGGCGATTAGGATCCTATTAAGCTAAAACTAGTGTACTAATAAGCATAGTCTTCAAGGTTTAAAATGCTTCCTCGCATGCAGGAGACTATTCAAATAGGATATCCTTCCTAGTTAGTGTAGTAAATGGTATTACAATATCTGAAAACCTAGGGATAAAGTCCCTGTAGTAATTTGCAAATCCAATAAACCTACGTACCCCTTTCACTGTCCTTGGCTACTTCCAGAATTTAATAGCTTTAATTTTTTTAGGGTCAACACAAATATTAATTTTAGCTTCCACTATATAACCAAGATATTTGACGCTTTGAGCTTTAAATTTATATTTATTAATATCTACATATAACCCAACATTTAATAATCTCCGAAGAACTAATTTTACCTTCCTTTTATAATCTTTCAGGGTTTTATTAAAATATATTAAAATATTATTAATATAGGCTAAAGTAAATTTATCAAGGTATTCCCTTAAAATACTATTTATATAATGTTGAAAGGTAATAGGTACTCCGGTTAGTCCAAAGGGGGTAATTAGCTATTTATATAGTCTATATTAAGTTCGGAAGGTAGTTTTTTATTTATCTCCTTCCTTAATATAGATTTTATGAAAAGTGGTAATAATATTAAGTTTAGTGAATTACCTAGCTTTTGATAGAGAATACAAAGTTTCCTTGATCAAAGGGAGTGGATATTTATCCTTTTGGGTAATAATATTTAAAGTTTAATAATTTATATAGAATTAAAGCCCTCTACCAAGTTTAAAAATAAATAAAACAAGTGTTGAAGCTAGTGAATTACTAGCCCGAATAAAATTCTTCTACAAGAGCTTAGTAAGGGTTTTCCGAAGGATTAATAATTCCTCTCGGGTTATTCTATATAAAGGTCCCCATGGGATAATTTTATTAATTCTTAAATTATCCTTTTTAAGGATTATTTTATAATCTACCCCTAGGTAGTATTTAGGTAATTAATTTAAATTCTTTTGGCTGAATAGGGGTAGAAACTTATAGTAGTAGACTGGTAGTTTCTTTCTCGGATCTGAATGTTTCTTAGGCATTAAAGCTTGGTTGATATTAGCTAGGCTAACTGCAAAAACCCTAGTCGATTCTTTTATTTTCAGAGCTTAGAGAATTAGGGTAGTAAAAGCTAAACTTATTTGCTATTCTAGGGGATATGGGGTATCTTCCCCTGGCTCCCTAGCTTTAATATTTAGTTTAAATGTCCCTATATGTAACTTCTTCTCTGCAAGGTAAAGGATAACCTTTTCGGATTCTATCTATAAATATCTAAGTATAATATTATTCTCCTAGTTTGGGAGGATATAAAAATAGACCCTTTGCTGCTTATGGCTATCGATATTAATATTGGTATATGCGACATAGGTAATGGTATTTCTTTTTAATTCGGTGACTAAGTGGAGGTCTCGGGGTTTTTTTAATTATATGCGCGGCAACTTAGCTTATTTGGCAAAGGAATAGCTAACTATAACATAGGATAGGTATCCTGAATCAACATAGGCTTTGGTATAGATGTTCCCATTGAATCCTATATTAATGTACATGCTATTCGAATGCATATGCTCCCTTGCTTCCTTTTATTTAAGCTTTGGTTGCTTTTGCTGCTCCTGACAGCGGCTTTTGGTAGGAGCTATTTTTTTCCCAATTCAGCAGAGTTATAGTCAGAGGTACTGTCCTTAGTGCCCCCTTTGGCTTTAGGTTTAGCTTAGGCAAGCTTTATTTTTTTCAAATTCTTCCTTGTGGGGTCTTTCCTTAGTTCTTTGTAATAAGGTATAATATGGCTTAATTTGCCATAGTTGAAGCAGAGACCCTTTTCCTTTCGTTGGTT
Source organism: Paecilomyces niveus (assembly GCA_003116535.1). Taxonomy (NCBI): domain Eukaryota; kingdom Fungi; phylum Ascomycota; class Eurotiomycetes; order Eurotiales; family Thermoascaceae; genus Paecilomyces; species Paecilomyces niveus. The sequence goes on along the minus strand of QEIL01000290.1, from coordinate 5,730 downwards.
CTATTTAGTTTTATTAAGTCGGGGTATTCGTTTTGAGCTAATTTTATTGGTTTTCTCCCAATCCATAGGTTCCGAAGTATCCGAAGCTCGATTCGCTGATCTAGGACTAGGGGATCTAGTTTGGTTCTATTTCCCCCTAGTCTTAGGTTGTAGACTATTAATTCGGGAACCGAAGGTAGCTAGGACCTAAACATATTTACTATAGGTGGTAGGGAGGTTTAAGCAAGCATATACCATCTTTTTCAGGGTGTCATTAATAGCACCTTCAAGGTAGTTAATGCAAATCCTGTCATTCTATGCTGAACCTCCGCTATCTACTAGTTCTCACTTAAATTGGGGTAGGAAGGTAGCAAAGCTCTTATATTCCTTCTGCCGGAGGTGCCGGAGACGTTCCAAAGCTCTGGCTTCGGCATTTGGATCCCCATAATAGTTGTTTAGGTATGCCAGGTAGGCATAGGGATCATATTTATGTTCTCCATTAGCCTAGTGCCTTTCCACATAGGAAACAGTTATTCTTTGAGGGGTCTGATTTAATCGCGAATAGATATAGGTAAATTGGTCCCTAGGTGGTCCAATTGCAGGTCTATCTACCCTCAATTTGTTCTGCATCTCTATATACTATAACCGGAAGGTATTTCGCGTACCATTGAACTTCGGGGGGTTAGGCAAGGTTAGCCGTTTCTTTCAAGGAGGTTCAGAGGTAGGATTCGAAGGTTTAATAGAAGGAGTAGTAGGGGTAGTATCAGCAGTTGGGGTTGACCGAGCTTCTAGCTGAACCATCCATTCCATTAGCTGGTTTATTATTTGAGACATTATTTACATATGGTCTCATAAAACATTCAATATGGGGTCCTACTGAGGAGCCGATTCTTTAAGTCTTAAATCCTCTATAATATCAAATTCAAATCGGCTTTTCAAATCGACTAGGTCTTAATCCGCTGAACCTTTGTTTACTGTGCCTAGGTTTAATATCTCTCAAAGGTCTTATTTGGCCGAATTCTAATTCGCTATACCTTAGGTCTTCAAAATAGGGACTTCTTACTTCCCTAGAAGCTTTATAAATTAAGGATTTCTCGCCTCTTGTTGGGTATCTTAAAGATCTTATAAAAACTTACTAGTCAGAGTCCTAACCAACTAGAATATCTAACCTGACCAGTTCCTCGCTCCCCTCAATATTCTCTAAGGTTGGAGACTTCTGAAGGGATATTTAAAATAATATAATAGTCTAAGAGGTAGTTTATTCAATTAACTAAGACGACTCAACGAGTATTCTAAACATAAGGAGAGAAAGGAAACAGCAATAACAGTATGCTAGAGACGCTTAGTATAGGGAATTTCCCCCCCCTTTTTACCCGAATAAGATCCGCATAGGATCCTAGGTTCTAGGGTTTAGGAGCTCCGAGGTAGCGAGCTTAGAAGTTAAGTTTACCCTTGGGTCACGGGTTAAATTAAATAAATGCCAAGAGCAACGCTAGCTAAGGGTAGCCGAAGCTCTATACCGGGCATAGCCCATCACAATAATATTAAAATACTTAACTATAATTCCAAAATTATAAATAAATATAATAAGGAAAATTCTTTATTTACTAAGGACTTAGCTAAATTAAATTATTTTATAACTAAGGATAAATAGTATTACTTAACTACTATCTTAGAAAATTCTACTTTAAATTAAATAATATAGAATTTAAGCCTTAGTTTTTAAGCTTTTATTAGTATTAATATTAGCATTAAATTAAGTTAAGTTAAAATTTTAAGCTTAGCTTAATAAGTTAAGCTAAATATTTAAGCTTAGCTCAAAAGTTATATTAAGTTAAGTTAAGCTTAAACTTAACTTTATATTTACTTATAATAAGTATTAAGTTAAGTTAAGCTTAAAAATTAAGCTTAACTTAATAAATTAAGTTAAAAAGTTAGGCTTAACTTAAGGGTTTTGGTAAGTTAAGTTAAGCTAAGTTAAGCTATAACTTAACTTAATACCAACACTACAAGTGTTTTTTAAAATACTATACTTTTTTTACTTTATTAAGTATTAAGTTTATTCTTTAATTTTTTTATATTTTAAAATTTTTTTAATTTTATATTTTTTAATTTTATTATTAAATTTAATATTTTAATTAATTTAAGTTTTTTTTAATATTAATTTTAATAATAAAATATAGAAAATTAAGTATATATACTTTATATTTTTTAATAATTTTAATTTATAATTTATTAGTTTAATTTTTTATTTAATAATAAATAGTTTAATTTTTTTTATTATTTAATTTATTGTTTAATTTCTTAGTTTTAATATTTTAATATAGGAAATATATTTTTTCCTTTTCTTTAAAATTAAGTTTTTTTTAATTTATTAAGTTATAGTATATAGTTATTTATAGGTTGATAAATTTAATATTTAACCTTAATTATTTATAAGTTTTTTATAATTTTTAAACTTTATATTTTATTTTATTATTTATTTCTTTAGTTTTTTTTAATTTATAATTAAACTTAAAATTAAACTTATAATTTATATAATATTAATATTAAGTTAAGTTAAGTTAAGATTTTAAACTTAGCTTAATAAGTTAAATTAAATATTTAAGCTTAGCTTAAAAGTTAAGTTAAATTAAATTAAGCTTAAACTTAACTTTATATTTACTTATAATAAGTATTAAATTAAGTTAAGTTAAGAAATTAAGCTTAACTTAAAGGTCTTGGCAAGCTAAGTTAAGTTAAGTTAAGCTATAACTTAACTTAATACTAATATTAAGTTTATATAGAAAAGTATTTTTTTTGTAGTTATATTAATTAAATTATTATATATAAATTATGCTAATAGTAATAGCTTTACTTAATTATTTTAATTATAGTTTATATAATAATATAAGTATTATTTAATTATTTAATTTATATATTTTATTTATTTATTTATTTAAAAATAATAAGTTATATTAAGTTTATACTTAATATTAATTATATTTATTAAAATTTTTTATATTTTAAAAGTAAATTAAGTATTATAATAAGCTATGCTTAGTATAAAGCTTTAGTTATTTTTAGCTTATTTACTTAATATTTTACTACTTTTTATTATTTATAAAAGAACTTAGTATTATTTAATTTTTAATATAATATTAAGTTTAAGAATTAATAATATTAAGCTTAGGGATTTAAGACTTAAATTCTTATACTTAAGCTTTTATATTAATAAGCTTACTATAATTAATTAATAAAAAGTTTTAAGAAAAAAAAAGGGACTTTATATAGGGTTTAAAGCTACTGTAATTAGTTATTTCTTTTTTTTCTTTAGTATATTTAATATATTTGTTAAGTTATTTTAGTTAATTAAATAAATTATTTTAATATTAATATTAAGTTAAGTTATAGCTTAACTTAGCTTAACTTAGCTTAACTTAACTTATTAAAACTTTTAAGTTAAGCTTAACTTCTTAATTTAACTTATTAAATTAAGCTTAAATATTAAGCTTAACTTAATTTAATACTTATTATAAGTAAATATAAAGTTAAGTTTAAGTTTAATTCGACTTAACTTAATTTTTAAGCTAAACTTAAATATTTAATTTAATTTATTAAGCTAAGCTTAAAATTTTAACTTAACTTAACTTAATACTAATATTAAATTATTTCTTAGATAGTTATAAGTATTTTAATTTATGGTAATTTTTTTTAATATTTTATATTTATAAAATATATATTTTATTAATAAATATATTATTTTTATTGTTGTTTTAGTATTTTTTATTAGTATAATATATATATATTTTGTTAATTTTTTAACTATTATTAATATTATATTATATATAGTATTAATTCCTTTAAATTTTAATAATTATATAATAAAATTTATAGTAATTTATTTTTATAATTTAGTAAATACTATAAATAATTATATTTCCTTATATAGTAAATATTTTGCTAACTTATTTTATTAATATATATTATAATTCTTAAAATATACTAATATAACTTTTTATATATTTAAAAAATAATAATTTTTTAAAATTTATTTTTTTATTTTTTTAATTTTAAAATATTTTTTTATTAGTAAATTATAATATTATTTAATAATTTTTATTTTTATAATAAATAATATATAAATAAGCTTGTAATAGTATATTAAATTATTTTTTTTAGTTATTTTATTTTTTTATTTTTTTTTAATAAGTTATAAAGTTATATTTTTTTAATTATTTTTTTAATTTATTTAATAATATTATTATTTTCTTAAATAATTATTATTATTGCTAAGGTAGTTATTTAATAATTATACTTAATTATATTATTTTTATTTTTTTTAAATAATATTAATTTTAATGTTTATATTTTTTCTTTATAGTTTAAATATTTATTGAAAGTATTTGTTTTAATATTTTATATTTTATTTATATATTAAATTATAAAGTTATATTTTAATAATATTTTTATTTATTTTATTTATTTTTAAATTAATATTTTAATTAATAAAAAAATAAGTAAAACTTTTGTAGTTTATTATAATTATAATTATATATTTTACTTCTTTAAGATAAACTTTTTAAATTTAAAATATTATTATTATAATTAGTAGCTTTTTATTATAAATTTTATAATTTAATTTTATTAATATTATTTTTTGTAAATAATAAGTTGTAAGTAATAACTTCTTATTTAATTTTAATTAATATAAAATTTCTTTAATTATATAGTTTAATATATTTATCTTAATAAATATTAGTAATTTTAAGTTATATTACTATAATATTAATATTGTTATTATTTTAAGCTTAATTTTTTTTATAGTTTTTATTTATTTATTTACTTATTAATATTTTTTTTAAGTAATTAAAATAAAAGTTTTATAATATTAGTATAATTTTATATATATTACTTATAATAATTAATTATTTTAATAAATAATTATAATTTCTTAAGGTTTTTAAGTTTTAATTAATTTTAGATTATTTGTATTTTTACTTTATTTACTTAAATTTTATTAATAATAATTTAATATTTTAGGAAATTTATTTTTTATATATAGAATTTATATTTTTTTAACTTTAATTATAGTTTTATAATTTAAAATTTCCTTAAAATTAATTTTATATATTTAATATATTCTTTATAACTTTTAAAAAATATTATAATATTATTTAAATATATTATAATAAAATTAAATAAATACTCCTTAAGTATTAAATTAATATATTTTTAAAATATTATTAGTATATTTGTAAGTTTAAATAGTATAATTATTTATTTATATAATTTATATTTTATTTTAAATATTATTTTTTATTTATTGCCTTTGGCAATTTATAGTTTATAATAAACTTTTAATATATTAAATTTCGAAAATTATTTTATTTTTTATACTTTATTTTAAATTTTAATAATTAATAGTAATAAATATTTATTCTTAATTATAATTAAATTTAATTATTAATAATTTATATATAGTTATAGTTCTTTACCTTTCTTTAATATTATAAATTAATTATAAAAAAATATAACTATAATACCTTAATAAAATAAAACTTTATAGTATAATACTAAAGTAAAGTAAATAATAAATTATATAATATTAAATAAATAAAAAAAATAAAAAAAGTAAACAACAATACACCCTATATACCTTAACTATTATAAAGGTAAAAAAAAAATAAAAAGTAAAAAAAAAAATACCTTATATACTTTAAGTATAATAATTTAAAAAGTAATTTATTTAACTAATTAAAATAACTTAAT